>QGMI01000490.1:0-28448 GCA_007821535.1 Lachnellula occidentalis
AATTATATATATAATGCTCTAAAGTATAATGATATAGTAAATTAATAAGGATATAAATAAATAGAAGCAGATTTATAATATACTATACTTAAAACTCTAGGTTAAATCCTAGTTGCATTATCTAGTTCTACTTTAGATAGATAATATCTCTAAGTAGAAGGGAAAGAAACTATATAGATAAGAGAAATAGGTAATAAGATATAGGATAGAAAAAGCAAAATATAAGAAAGTAAGAGTTTTATTAAAGGTAAGGAAGAATCTAAAACTATATTATATATATAGGTCTAAGTAGGTAGTTTATACTTATATCTTTATAAGTAAGTATATCACTTTATATAACCTAAACATACCTAATATATAGATATGTATATACTAAGTATAACTCTTAATATCTTAAAGATATCTAATAGAAATAGGTATATACTTAAAGAAGCTATTAGGCGCATATCCTAAGTCCTACTCTAATATTACCTAGGTGAAGTCTAATAGCTAATAGCAAGTAGTAGAGTAGGTATCCTAAGCCTAATCTAATTAATTTAGTAGATCTGATAGGTCTAATAGCTAATAGCAAGTAGTAGAAAGGGCATACTAAGCGTAAATCGGCTATCCCTAGTACGTCTAATAGGTCTAATAGGTCTAATAGCTAATAGCAAGTAGTAGAGTAGGTATACTAAGTAGAAGTCGGATATGCCTAGTAGGTCTAATAGGTCTAATAGGTCTAATAGGGCTAGTACTAGAACCTGCAACTATCTTGCCTTTAATAGGGCCTTAAAATATACTAAGGCTAAGAATGGTTATATAATAAGATAGAAATATTATAGTAACAATCTAGAGAATTAAAGAAGGGTAGGGTATTTAGAAGAGGTTATAATAAGTATTACTATAATATGATCTAACTTCTCCTAATACTCTATTCTAACTTCTTCTAATATAACTACTATCCTCTTTACTAAAGGTATATAAAACATCTATCTTATTCCTCTTATTAAATGTAAGTTAATATAACCTTTCCTAATACTCTATTTTAACTTCTTCTAATATAACTACTATCCTTTTTACTAAAGGTATATAAAATATCTATCTTATTCCTATTATTAAATACAAGTTAATATAACTCTTCCTAATACTCTATTCTAACTTCTTCTAATATAACTACTATCCTTTTTACTAAAGGCACTTATATAAAAGGCAAAACCTAGACTAAAAAGGAGGTAGAAGAGTAGTAGGCACTTATATAGAAGGCAAAACCTAGGCTAAAGAAGAAGTAGGGGAAAAGTAGTAGGCACTTATATAAAAGGTAAAACCTAGGCTAAAAAAGTATAGAAGCTATATCGCAAATATACTACTAAAGGTATAGGAGCTATATTATAAATATGCTATTAAAGAAGTAGGAACTATATTATAAATATGCTATTAAAGGAGTAGGAGCTATATTATAAATATACTACTAAAAGAGTAGAAGCTATATTATAAACATACTACTAAAGAAGTATAAAAGCTATATTATAAATATGCTATTAAAGAAGTATAGGGAGCTATATTGCAAATATACTACTAAGGGCACTTAGAAAGAGTAAAACCTAAGCTAAAGAAGTATAGTAAGAAGCTATAGATAAGAAAAGTAGTAGAATAATATACTAAAAACCTAATATATTATTTAGCTATTTATTTCATCTATATATAAGGTAGGAAAGAAGTCTTGCAAATATGCTACTAAAGGTACTTGTATAGAGGGCAAAACTTAGGCTATAGAGGTAGGGAATAGGGATTCTAAATTATATATCAAGTTATAAATAATACTAGATAGAACTACTAGTTAGCAAAGGGGTAGTCTATAAAGGGATTATGATATACTTGATTTTTATCGCTTTATAAAAGAAAGGAGATCTAGATTATAGGTACTAATATGCCTATAAGACTCTTATTAGAGTATACTATCTACTATATCTTCTTACTTCTAAAGCTTCTTTAGCTTAATATCTTCCTGTCTCTAAAGCTTCCTCAGCTTAATAATACTACGCCTATGTCTTCTTGCCCCTAAAGCTTCCTTAGCTTAATGTCTTCTTGCTCTTAAAGCTTCCTTAGCTTAATATCTTCTTACTTCTAAAGCTTCCTTAGCTTAATAATACTACGCCTATATCTTCTTACCTTTAAAGCTTCCTTAGCTTAATGTCTTCCTGCTTCTAAAGCTTCCTTAGCTTAATAATACTACGCCTATATCTTCTTGCCCTTGAAGCTTCCTTAGCTTAATAGTATTATAGCTGATATTAAAGTCGTACTAATAGAACTATTTTATAATATATTAAATATATTTATAAGTTTTCTTCTAAAAGATAACTAAGATACTCTAGTTATACTTCCTTTAATACTAAGCCTCCTTTAAGATAATAGTAGTCTAGGTAGTCTAATTAAAGGATTAGCGAAGAGATTATAATCTACTTAAGTATTATTACTTTATAAGAGAAGGAGAAGGAGATCTACTAAAGAGAGGGCATTTGTACCTACATATTTAATAAGATTAGCTATCTATGATTACCTAATTATTAAAAGAGTAAAGTAGTACTTTAAACTTCTAAGTAATCAGCTTTAAGTACTAGCCGGTTTACTATAGTAACCTTAGGCTTATAGCTATAGTATAGCTAATAGTAGTTAAAGATAGCCATTTTAATAGTAGTAATTAAATATATAAGAGGGGTTATTAAAGCTGCTAACTATAATATAGTAGTATTATAGGATAGAGTCGTAGGAGGACTTTAGGCTCCTTATAGTCTTAGGAAAAGATAGTATAAAGCTAATAAATAATTATAGAAGGTAGGAAAGCTAAGGTATTAAATAGCATTAGTATTTATAGGAACCTTTTAATAAATTAGAAAGGAGGTCCTTAATGCTATATAGGTAACTAATTAGAGCATAGAATTTAAATACTCTAAGAGGTTAGAGAGGTCTAATAGCTAATAGGAGGATATCTAGTACTAACTAATAAGAAAATAGTATATAACTTAAAAAAAAAACAGCTTATAGAAGAAGAACTATATTTAAATATATATTTCAAATTAGGAGAAAGAGGCAAGGCATAGATTTATAATGCTAAAGTTATATAAAGAAAGTAATAAAAGTAGGTTTCTAGTATAAAAAATTATTAGGCTTAAGAAGTAGAAAGGTATTATATTTATTATCTTATATATTATATTAATACTAATAAAGATACCTATATTAGTATTACCTATACTCCTATCTTAAGTATAGCCAAGTCCTAGGGTTTCAAGGGGTTGTGACGTCTAAATAAGGGAATAATGGCCTAAAAAGGAAATGATGTACGAGACTTGGCGCTAAGACGACTACACGAAAAGCATAAAAGGCTAACATAAGCGCAGAGGTGGCAAACGCCTTGGCATACGACATCGATCGCAACTGGAGGTATTGAATCAGATACTCACTCCAGCAACAAGGGATTAACTGTTCAAGTAAATACTAGTAGTACACCTATCATTTTATTACTTTGATACGAAGACGGGTTGTCACTGAGCGGCTGCAGAGTGGTCGCAGAGCGAAACTTGTTGTTCCATTAAAAGCGGGGCATGTGGTAAGCGAGAACCATAGGCAGGCCCGACTACAAAGGGGCAGGACTCCAAAGGGGCGCGGTGGCTTGTTCTTTTGACGACTATGAATTCATTGTGCCACTGTCTTTGTTATATTTTAAATCTAGATGGTATGTCACTATTCGAGTCATCAGCTTTGTTTGCATAGGTAATTTTAAGCTGCGACCATGATGGATCAGAGAGGGAAAGCAAAACAAGAAGAGAAAATTGCGAGCATCCTAGCTCTAATCAATCATTCACAACGTCCACCTTTGAATTAGTTGTTCTAATTAATATCCCCCTTTCAAGAACTGAAGATTTGAAAGATGATATATTTGATAAAGAGAGATTGCCTCTAGCAGGGAAGTAGGTCGAAAGTGTTAGAGGTCGTTTAATGCCGTGTTGACGACTCATGTCACTTCCAAGTTGCAACGCCAAAATCAGTTTGAATTAGCTATATAGTCGAGCACTATTGCTTCTTGAATATGAAAACCTCGTTACCTTGCTCTTTTCATAACACCCAGTCTCTGCCCAAAGTTACTGGCAAGTTACTTCTCAAATATGATATAGGAGACTAGACAAATACATGCGTAGAAGGTGACACCAGTTGAAAACCACTATAGAGCACAATTCCCCAGGACGTTTTGAAAACAGAGGCCTTCCGCTGCGGCTCGCAGCGGAAATCGCAAACTGTCCGAGACAGCGAAGCTCGTTCTTTCGCCACCTACGGAGGAACCCGTAGTGCTAGTGCGCGTTCAGCGCGAAGATTGACTTGTAGTTGGTTGAGAGATGCTAGCTTGTTGCGTTAGCGTATTTTCACAGCCTGTTGCTAAGAGAACATTCAAGTCATTTTGCTCGACAGAGTTTTCCTAACATCGAAACTTTTCCTCAACCTCTAAACTTCGAATTTTCAGCAACAGTAACTCGCCTCCAGAACAACAAGTGAGTCCAGCATCTGATACCTTGCACAAGGCGGCAACATACTTCGTCCATGTATAGTCAAGCTCAAGTGATCACCAGAGGACAACTCCACCCTCCAGCGCATCGCTGCCTCCATCCATATTTACTAACATTTCTGCTTCCTCCAGCACATCAAACAACAAGCTCTCCCCAGCGAGAAGCAGAGTCAGGATGTCTAAGAGACGCGCGAAGGGTGAAAGCTCTGCTAAAAAGCAGACGGATCAGACAGACTCCGATGGCAACTGTAAGAACCGAGACCTCCCCAAGATAAACCAGACCCAAGATTGACAATTATTGCAGCCCCTTCTACAGGTCAACGGTCCACAGCCAGTGACACCCAAGCAGGTTGGGCTCTCACTCGTACTAGAAATTCAATTACTGATAAATAAATTAGAAGCCACCTCCAGCAACAATCAGCCACGTCAAGCTGCCACCCAGCGCACTGATGCGACTAGCCAAAACGAAACACCTAAAGGTAGCCGGGGAGGGAAAGGGATATCTGTAAGGCAACTGTTCATCGATCTTCAGGTACAGGCTAATGTCGGCTTATAGAATCCTAGTAAAGCACCAATCACTGGCCCGGATACGGTGATGTTGCGGGCGCAAAACCCTTCGATCGACCCCAAGAGCAAATTCGTTCTTGGCAAAGTTGAGAACGAAAAACTTCGACTAGTGTTGTATGATAATGAAGGCAAACGGGTTCGTTTTCTTTCCGCGCCGTCCCCTCAATTTCTTTAACTAGCCTCTGTCGAGAGCTTGCAGTCATTCTTCAAGGGAGATACTAGATAACTGACTCCCTGTTTCTTGCTAGTACGTCCACGACTACCCAAAGGCTGTCCGGAGCTGGAACGATCCGGCATTTATCAAAAAAATCAACTCATGGAGAGATCAAGCGCTTCGACGACACTTCAAAAATGACCCATTACATGGCGTTAGCAAGCGCGCCAACTACACTTGGTTGGAGGTGGCGTTCTTTGGACGCAAGCTTAGGCGGTATTTCCACAGGAAGTATATCATCTTGAAGGACGAGGAGAAGGCTGCTTTGAAGAGAGAGAAGAAGTATGATCTGTATGGCAAGAAGTATGATCTGTATGGCAAGAAGTATGCTTTCGAAGGCAAGAAGAATGAAACTTCGAGATATTATAGGGAGCACATCAGAGAGCTCATGAAGATGAACACCAATGACTGGAAGCAGTTGGCGGTGAAACACAACCGCTATTTCGCAGGAAAGAACGTCCCGATTGGTGAACCTCGGAAGTGGGGACTGCCTACGAGGACAGAGTTTGAGCTCACACCCCGCAAGCACGTTAGTGTCAAAAACTGCTTCACGAAGGAAGAGCAAACTGCTATGATCAACGAGGTGGTAGACGGACAATGCAACGAGGCTGGCGTGACGGATGGCGAGTCCGTAAGTGGTGACGAGCAAGGATCTGATGATGAAGAGGACGTCAAGCATGAAGGGGAATCTGATGATGAGAATGGTGGCGGACGCCCTGCTTCCAATACCACAGGTGGTATCCGTATCCCAACCTACCGGTATTGAACGACGGCCTAATGTATGGTGGCTACTTTTCTGAGTTGGTAACAACATCCTGGGAAGGGCATACCTTCTTGATAAATACTTTATTAAGTATGAAACAATAACACAAAATTAATGTATATATCATCTGCCTATTATCGTGATGTGATTTATAAGTGTGGCAGGAGGCTATATTTGCTATTGCTAACACAATAGGCACTCCTAATATATACAGATGCTTAAGTTTTCTTTGACTTTTGTTTGACTTAAAGCTATATGTTAATTCAAATCGACTGAAGTCATTTAAGTTGTTTTTAGAACAATATAGAGTGTGACTTGGGTAAAAATTTGATTCTACAAGGTGTTAAAGCCAACAATATCAACGATTCTAGCAACTCCGGTATAGGCAAACAGATTGTGGAAGCAGTAAATAGCTACGAAGACTCATATTTGCCGTTTTGTCTAAATTAAAAGGCTCTAAGCACATAGAAGAAGTCCTACCAGCGGCCTTGAAATTCTCGCCCGGAAATTAGGATAATCTTTTACTCGGAATATATCCTGGCCTAAAAGAACATCCTCTAGAGTTTTGAAGACACTGGAGCATAACCTGGCAGACAGATGAAAAAATGTCCCTGCTTATCATGCCCTAAGCCCTTTCAGCCACCAAATCTATAGTGGGACGTTCTAGACTCATTTACCAGGAAAAGCTCTATAGCCACTTTTGATTGTATCTATGCGCAGAACATCCCAGCAACTCTTTGTGAAGCTATTTTGAGCTTCCGCTCTCTCTAATAGTAATCCGTATCGCGGGATCCTTGACCAACTCTCTGTCAATGTATCTATGCACAGAACAGCTCAGCACCTTTTCCTACATTCATTTGAGTTTTCCGCGCTCTTCTACAGCGAGGGGTATCGCTCGTATATTGACCAATGACCAACTGTCTGTAACTGGTGGATTGTACCCATGATCTCTCGTATTCGTGAATATGATTAGGTCCTATGAAAATCAGCTCACTTTTGCACTGCCAGGGGCCAAGATAGCCATGTGAATACACGCGTGGCGAGTGAGGTTCTACAACCGCGATGGAATCTGATTCTCAGACCCCGCGCGATCGAGCACGGGTCTCTCTCATACTGTTTATAAAAGGGATCCTCAGTCGTCCGTGAACTCTCTTACAACATCGAGAAACAATCCAGAACAAAAGCGATTTTGCAACAAAGCATCCTCTTACACGCAAGAACAACATTGTGCTTAGTATCAAACAGGCTTTGATACGAGAGCTTACCTTCTTCTGCCCGACAAGTACTTATTCTGCATTGCCTCTCTTTCACCAGCGCGAACATCCTCGTCCTTTAGCAAAACCTCTTGGGAATTGACGTGTTTCGAATTACCACCCAAGAGCTCTTTGCAGCAAGAGCGCTATTCGGAACGAGACGCGTATCAGGTCTCTTGACAGTCCTCTTGACGGCAGTACAAAAGACAAAGAGAAGGGGATTCATCCCGACAAAGGCAAGCTGCAATCATTTTTTATTGTCCACCTTTACTCCATCTTGTGGCTACGGCTCCTAAAAGCCTACCTCGATCAACCTTTGGTTACAATTGAGCGCAGGCTATTGGGAGAGCACCAGTCGTCCTACCCTAGGCCTCGGGCTGTGTTTGACGGCAACCTCTTTGGCTGTCTCGCTCACTTTGAGGCATTCTTCGAGCACCACCCAAACAAGCCTCGAGCGGAGTAGAAAGCCCGACTCCCAACTCCTACCTTACAAACTGGCAAGCATAAAGACATGAACTGACAATAGTTCTAGGAAGCCGTCAAGTCAAACCAAAATCCTTCACGAAAGCAAAAGCAAGCCGCATTGCTTACCCCCTGTTGCCTTACAATACCCATCAACAAGCTTCCTCGACGACTACGTCGACACACCTCCATATCTCACCCACTCGGCAAGTCTTTCCACCGACCAAAGCTAGTCAAGTCCTACCGAGTATGTATCTGATTTTTCTCTCAGCCTCCCTCTAAGCCTCATCACCCACTTTACTAAAGTGAATCATACTGACTTACAAATAGCAAGTGACACCATTACTTTAAGAAACCGATCTATTATCCTCAAGCGAATACAACTGGTCTCATCGCATATCCTCACCTTCACAATACACGCTACTCCCCAGCCTACCCCCCTAAAAAAAAACATCACCGCCGGAATAACTCAACACCGAAAAAGCGCGTGGCTATCCAACAGCATTCAACATATTTCACACTTCGCAGAGAACTTGCACAAAGTGGTAGGTTCATTTTCCTTTTCATTTGCTTCTGATTGGAGCAAAGCACCTCGGAAGTGCTTCGAAACTTCAGTCCTTTCCTATATGAGACTTCTCTTTAGCAAAGCGGCAACCGCTTGATGCTTCAATGTCAAGTGGTACAGAGGACTCTGTGGTTTCGGGAAACTCCTTTCAAAGAGATCATAGCCTTAAGCTTGTCTTTGCTCAAGCCAAGTGTTGATAGATCGTCCCTTCCAAAGTACTCCAGTGTGCTTTGCTTTTTGCTGGTTGTGTTGAGTGGCGCAGGAAGTAAAGAGAGAGACAAAGAAAAGACACAGCTGCTAATTTGAATGATAACAGATAATTATGACGCGTAAGGGGAAAGAACCTGGTATGACCGACGAAGAGAACTCCCCAACTGGTCGCACGCAAGGCAAAGAGTCTTCGAACGGAAACAGCCGAACAAACCGAGGAGGGCGCCAAGCCCCAACGGACTCTCAATACATCGCAAGCGGGCTGCCTTCGACTCGTCGTCGATTGGGACAAGTGTAAGTTCATCCAAAGCCTTTTCCTCATGTGATCTTGTCAGACTAATATTTTTTCCAGGCCGCTAATGCCAATCGGCCCCGGAAACCAAGCCCAAGCAACGTCTAGCCTGGCTCCACGGACTGCCCTTCCTGCAACACAGGATACTGCTCACAGCAGTAGCCCTCCAGAGAACCCCAAGAAGCGCAAGGCTTCTCCTTTATCACCAGCTACAGGTAGAAGGGGTGCAAAGGCGCCCAAGACCAGCAGTAAGAAGCGAGTTGCTGAGGTAAGTGCCCATCTTCCAATCACCAGAGATCCGCTGGAGAAAACACATTCGCTAATACTTTTGCAGAACGCCAAGAAACACACGCCGTACACTCCCACGGGTACCTTGTTCAATTGGAGAAACAATCGGCATATCCCAACCACCAATCCCTGTATCCTCGGGGTGGTGGGACGACGTCGCGATATGACGCTCCCAATGGTGGATGTCAACGGGAATAAGTATACTTATAGGTGGCCTCATCGACAAACCATGGACTGGAATGATAAAAAACATATCGCGGGAGTCCACAAGTGGCGCAAGCAGGTCATCGACCGACGACTGGGCTCGCTCGACCAGACCATCCCAAAGACCACACGGCCCCACTGGACTGAGCGAGAGCAAGCCTCCGTTCAGTCCTGATGAGGGCTCGCTACGAGGAGAAGGGCGAGCTGCTCCTCTTGGGTGACTTCGACAAGATCACCGAGGAGCACAACCGCACCTTCGAGGGCGTGGAGATTCGTATTGGCGAGCGCACTCCATCGGGGAAAAACACCAATGGGAAGATGTCCAAGGGTAGCATCGTCAAGATAGCTCATGTTTTGGGCCGGAGAACTCCATATGCAGTATACTCGCAAGCCCAGCGTTGGAAGGGGGGTAGCGAGTATGTCAGCAGGCATGGCCAGCGAGCTGGGAATGCCATTATTGAACGAGAAACTTCGGTAGATCCGGTCTTGCCTGTAGGCAATCTGCCACGCAGCGAAGTCGAGAGCGATTATACGGAGGGATATCAGAATGAGGATGTCCCGGGTGATATGGAAAACGTTCTTTATGACTCCGATACCTCGGACGAGGGTGATGCTGGCGACCAAGATGAGGATTATGAGGAGGAGGAAGAGGTAGAGAGAAACACGAAGGCACCTCGTGGTCACGGAGGTGATTTCGACGCCCACCTCGAGGATCCTTCCGACGACGAAGATGTGGGCCGGAGACCTGCCAGCAACCAGACAGGGGCGCGCCTTATTCCTGCTTAGTTGCTGGGTGCTATCAGAGATGAAGCGTTGGCGGCTCACTGCGAGATATGTGGTTCTGCACAAATATTTTATATTGCACATTCGCCTCTTGTCAATTGTTTGCCGACCGCTTCTGACCGGATGTTCCATACCCGAACACTCTCGCCATTGCACCCGCCGTTTATCGGCTTTTTAATTCCCATGGGCCATCGAAATTAGCATTGGTATGGAGGTACCTCCGTACCATTCATTCATCCTCGAACATTGCTAGCTTACGGCTTCTTCCGTCTCCAATGCACGCAAAACAGTCCCATGATCACAAAATTGCCCACTCGGATCACACTTACCTCCGTAAAAACATCCAGAAATGGGAAACGGAACTGAGCCACCTTATGCTATTGTCCTTTGTATCTGTCCTTACCCTACCAGGACGCTCGCTTGTGGACCGAAAACCGGGCGCTTTCGAGACGAGACTCCTACCCGCCTCACATGCTTGGACCGGTGGAGTATCATTTCCTCTGAATGGATGTATATTACAGCAGATCCTCCTTGGCTGTTGTGTGGACTAATCTCTAGAGTCGTTCGTACCCTGACGGTTTCGGTCCCCATATGTTCTGTGTCTGAATTTGATATCGGTGGGCGGATCACTCTTCGGAGTTCTGGGAACGGAGGCTTATGAACCTTGGCCTTCATGGGATCGTATTGTACATAATTAGAAGGACAAAATAAAGTATCGATTAGGAAATCCTTGAAGCCGCATTGTGACCATGTATGATGGCTGACATAGATAACGTGGGGAAGGTGAGCGAGCGGGGGTGCAATTCACTGGCTATTGCCCTGGTGGAATTCACCAAGTGAGAGCAAATGGACCATATATATATACAAAACGAAAGGTGTGAGAGAGTCGTTGGTACGGAATATATCTTGATATTGTTCTCATGAGGTGCACTTATCAAGTTTGAATTCCGAAGTGTCGTTGATTTTAAAGTCACCGCTAAACTGCTTTGAGCGATAGACCCCGCCTTTTCTCGTTTCCCCCTTATTCTCCTTCTTCTCCATCTTTTCTTGACTCAACTCTATATATTTACACCATCCAAAATTTCTATGCCAACAGGTCTATATATAACACATACGTTCTTCTCGAGCTTCAACTGATTCTAACAAATTCCACTTTCATCATTATACACGTTACCGCCACGTGGCAACTCACGCCAATTCTCTCGACTTAGCTTCTACGCTCAATTCCAAGTCTCGTAATGAGACCATTCATTGCATGTTCTGATATCTAAATGTTGTGTGAATAAACATCCTCTTTATTCTGCACCTAGTGTCGTCTGATGATTGCTGTGCTGCATTTCTCGAGCAATAATGCGTCGCAGCATCAACGCAAGAATAGCAACAGCGCCTCGGCCTCAGCATCTACGAAACATGAGTTTATTACCTTATATTGCTGTTGTTTACCGTATTGATGTGAATCACTTTTTGTTTAGAGTTTGCTATGTCAATGCAAAACACTGTGTTTGAGAGTTTGATTCGTTTGAGCGTTGATTATACACACATGTTGCTTTTCAAGCATTTCTTCGAAAATTATTTCAGCACAAGTTGGCCGCAAAAGAAATAAGTGGCTATTTGGATACATTATGCTTCACTTCGACGCGTTCGTCGAGCTGGCAGTATGAATAGGTACAACGGTGGCTCCTTCTCCAAAGGGACGGCAAGAAATCTGTTCCCAATCCATCATCGCAGTTACCGTATTCACCACTTCATCGAGCATACGGATTACGAATTCTCCCTCTACCCTCTTTCTCTTTAGCGCGACTTTCAATCATTGGTAAGCCCAACCCTACCTCGACATCTCCGGTGAGCAATCTCATCGCTTGTTTGCCTTGGGAAATATCGGTTATCACTTCAACAAGATGTATCGCACCTTGTCTCTACCTATGTCCTGGACCTACAGGCGCCATACTTCGATCGTCTTGGAAATGCAACCCTCAAGTGGGTCAACCTCCACGCAAGAGCAATCAAAGGTCGAAGAGCAACCAGACCCTCGAGAGCTTTCCGAGGGGCCGATTTCGAAACGGAGGATGTATCTCATTGTGAGCCCCTCAGCAGCTTCAAACCTCATGCCACACACCCTTCCCTTGCTTCTACTCTACATGTTATGACCATCTCAACTCATGATGCTGACGCGAGGATTCCTAGGTAGCTACCGTCGCATGCATCACCTTCATCAATTCAACACTCTCGGGCCTCATGACTGTCAGCCTCCCCACCATTGCACGAGACATTCACCTCCCCGACAGCTTACGTAGGTGATCGGATTTTCATTCCTGAGCACAAGGGGCCTCAATCCTTGTTAGAGCTTCTTGGCTGCATTCTCCGCCCTCGAATCCAAGCTAACCCTTCTTCCTTCGCAGTTCTTTGGCCTCCTGCTGTGACTAGTCTCTCTTGTGGATGCACTCTGCTTGCCTTTGGGTCCATTTCAGATGTGGTTGGGGGGAGGAGGATATATCTTCTCGGAATGTTCCTTCTCACTGGCACCACCATAGCCTGCGGGCTCTCCCGGAACGGCATCGACCTCATCCTCTTTCGAACAGCACAAGGCTTGGCAATGGCCTTGTGTCTTCCTTCCTCGGTCCTGTTGATCACCAGCAACATCCCGCATGGTGAATACCAAAACATAGCGTTTGCTTGTCTCAGTGCTGGGCAGCCTGTTGGGTTCGGCTTTGGCTTGATCATTGGGGGACTCTTCATTGAGGAACGTACCTGGAGATACGGATATTATCTTGCAGGCGCTCTCACCTTCGCCATTTTTCTGAGTGCCATATTTGCGCTTCCTACGGACGCTGCCGAATCTCAGCCAATTTCGGCAATATTGTCTCGCATAAGGAGGGACATTGATTGGATTGGCTGCCTGCTTTTGAGCGCCTGCAACGGGTTATTTCTATACTTATTCTCGGTTCTCGCTAGCGGTACACACAACTTCGTTACGCCGACATCTCTCTCGTTGACTGTTGTTGCCATCCTCATCATCCCAGCATTTGTTTTTTGGGTCCGCAAACAAGAGCGCCATGGTGAAAAAGCTATCATTCCACCATCAATATGGGGAAACAAAGTCTTTGTAACGCTCTGTTTCATCGTTTTCATCGTCTGGGGATGCTTTAACGCCACTCAATACTTCATATCCCTTTACTTCCAACTGATCCAAGGGTTATCTGCGATTCAAACGTCACTCCGTTTTCTCCCACAGGCTGTCATGGGTCTGGGGACGAGCTTGCTGACCGGATGGCTCGTCAAGTACGTACCCGCAGCTATTCTTATCATATGCTCCGCAATCATCACCGCTGTATGCCCTATTCTTATGGCGACCATAGACCCAACATGGTCGTACTGGCGAGGCAGCTTTTTTGCCCTCAGTTGTATCCCGGTCTGCGCTGATGTACTTTTCACAGTCGCTAATCTGTTGGTCGTGTCGCTGTTTCCGGATGACCCTGGGCTTGCTGGCGGCGTTTTCAACACTGTCAGCAATATAGGTAACAGTGTTGGCCTTGCTGCTGCGGCTGTGATTGCCGCGGGTGTGACGAATGCAAAATCAGGGGGTATCCACCCCAAGGACCACATTGATGCTCTATTGAGTGGTTATAGAGCAAGTTTTCTGGCCTGTGTGGTGTCGAATGCGTTGATATTGATTGGAGTATACTACGGCATGAGAAATGTTGGGAAAGTTGGTGTCAAGAATTGACAGCGAATCAGGTCTCACACCCTTCCAAGATTCTGCCCTCTGGAGTGGAACGGTGCTTTGATTGGCCAGGAAATCAGCAAATATAAATCTGGAAAGCTGGATAGGAGTGCTAGCTTGGAGTGGAAGGTTGGAATGTTCTTGCGATAAGTGCGCTATAATTTACCTGCGAAGCCTTAAAATTTATTCATTCTCTAATTGGTAACCTTTTATGGGTCTTTACCCCTATAGATCTGTTTCTCTGAGAACTGACGTTATTGTTGGCGTAACTTTGCCGGGAAATAATTAGAGGGACGAAAGACTTCTTAGAAGAACACGGTTGGAGGTACCAGGACTCGTCATTGGCGGAATGTCATGAGGACATCGAAGCGCAAGACCTCACTGGAGGCTTGCTGTTGAGCTATTTTTGTTCCATCTAATTTGAAACCTTTTGCTTAGCTGTATCTCTCACCACTTTTCCATTTGATGAATGTGCCACCATATTCCAACCAGCGCGAGAAAGATTCGCCATTGTCGTCGAATTTCTGATGTGCAGTTGGACTTTGAACTATTGATATCAATCCTGATACGATTCTCTTTTGTTCTGACTGCTGCAGGGCTCCGCTCTCCAAGTGCATGCATTTGTAGGGTAGTTACCCCCCCGTCCCCCCCCCGCATATAGGCATCTTGATGACCGACTGCACAGGCGGTCACTTGGCGAGCACGCAGAAACAAACGAGGATTTAAGTCAATCAACAGCCATATCCTACAAGCTTTATACCAAAAACTCCTTCCCATCTAAAACAGAATCCTACGGTAGCTCAAGAACCCCGAAGGCATAGCAGAAATCGCATCCATCTCCCACGCCGACCCACCATTCATCTTCGGCTTAACCGCCGCCCCAACCTCGTCCCACTGCACCGTAATCGCATCATGGCCCCGATTATACTTCATCCCCTTGAACCACAACTCGAACCTCAGATCCGCCGGCGCTATTATGACTTTGACGGAAAACGAAACGATGTAGAATTTCTTCCCCTGCCAGATCTTGCGGTTCTTGAGCTCGAATTCTTTTTCGCCGATGCCGGTTAGGTCTGATTCTATCTCGCAGAGTTTGAAAGCGCCGGCTGTTGGTCGGTTTCGTTAGTACTGGAGGGGTGATCGGATGGATGACTTTGAGTTTGGGGGGTAACTCACGGTGTTTGTAGCTTCTTGGCAGATCTTTCTTGTCTTCGTGTGAGATTACAATCATGGTGCGCCACATGCGATTCGGATCTCCTGGTACCAGTTTCCGCGTGAATGTTCGCTCATGCGCGCCGCTCGTGTCGATTGTATCACCCTTCAAATCTCAAGTTAGCAAGTCCACTGCTACTATCTGTCTCGATGAGTTTTACCTTTACGATGAGCCAGTCGATTTGCGCTAGTGCCCACTTCTGCTTCTTCTTGAATGTATCAGTCACGATCTCCGCATCGACGTGTATTGTGGGGTCGTAAGGCTGTCGACACAGCACTCCGTAACTTGCTCGAGCACTGCATAACATATACCCAGTTAGCCATCATTTCCTTTATTTCGCGACGCGAGCTTAGCTTGCTACACTTCCAAGTACGTACATTCTAGTCTTTAAAGTAGCCGTCCCAGAAACCAGCTTCTGTCTCCGATCTAAAACTAGCCCTTTTACGACCGCAAGTCGCGGTTCCTGGGATTTTAATATCGACAGGTTTGGTGCGTTTGGATGTGGTTTTTCGGCATAAAATTCTTGGATCTTGGTTTTGACGTATTGAGATCCTCCTAGACCTCCGCTTAAGACTAGCATTTTCTGTGGAAAACGACCATTAGTATATTTAGGCTGATGGTTGGATTTGGGGGGACTTACGACGTGCTCGCTGAATCTGTTTATTTGCATCCAGTCCAGCTGTTGCGTGATTTGTCGTATGATTGCTATGATTTGAATGTCGAATAGTTCTTGGATTTCTGCTCTGAAATTATGGTCAGCTGGAGTTTACTAGTTTTGCTTTTCTCAATTGCCTCTTCGAGGCGAAGAAATCTGGTGATCAGCCTCCATTTTCCTTCCAGGAATTCAAAGTATCTCCTCTCCTACTTCGGCACACTTCGCATTCTGCAGAAATTCATTCGCATATTTGTCAACCATTCCCGGGCCACTGACTCTTCAACCTCTTGAATGTATATCGGAAGGATAACGTAGACGGAAGTCATGAGTCAACTAATTATATCTGTATCTTACCTCAGAAATTGCATTTTCCCAGAACTGATGCCCAGGCCCGGATGTTCGAGTTGTGGACTAATGCCAAGTCCCAACCGGTCTAAAGCCAGCTTGTAGACTTCCTGTGTTGCGGCCCTTGTCCCAAAGTTGTGTTTGATAGATTGAAAAGACGATCCTCTAGCGATCTTGTGGGCAAGATCTTTCGGCAGCATAGCATCCGGATGCGCGTTTAATTTTCTCTGCACATGTGCCTCGAACGCCCTATCAATCATTGTCGATCCAACCCCAACTCCTTTTACAGCGGCAACTTGCTTCAATAGCGGTTGCTTTGGGTTTGCATCGTGCACCTCTATCAGTCCAAGATCCGTCGTTCCACCACCAGCATCACAGATTAGAATGATGTCCTTGTTGCTTAATGCGACTTGCGGATTTGTTGCGACGTAGACTGCTGCGGCCTCTGCTTCTGTAAGCTCTAGCTTTGCAGAGTGCTTGGCGAGGTTATCTGAAGTGAAGCCGGCTGCGAGGATGGCTTTGTTGAATTTATTCGTCGTCTCGAATGATGTCCAAGTGGTAGGCAGACTGAACAGGAACTCGATCTTCTTCTCAGTCCATGGTCCTGTTTGCGACTCGATGGAAAATTTGATGTGTTGATGAATCTGTCGCAAGTACTCTGTTATCAATTTCAAAGCTTCCTCAGTTGTTCCGACCACATTGTTCACTCCCTCCTTTCGCGCCGAATCTATGGTTTCTTGATCGAGGTATATTTTGAAATGTTCGCGAACTTCCCCCGCACCTTGGTACTCGTCTTCTGAGTTGCATAGGAAGCCCCATCTCGGCTCCGCGCCATCGTGAGGTATTGTTATTTTTGTTGGCGCCTTTGTTTCGACTGAATCTGGGGGAAGTCCTGGCCAATCTTGAATACTTTGCGTGGTCGAGGTAGCCAAGTTGCTCCATGCGACACCTATAGTCTTAATCAGCATATTTAGTGAATACTTCCCCGCGGAGACTCTTACCTGTATATGTTTGGCCGAAGTCAATTCCAACAATAAAGTCTGGCATTTCATCTTGGCTCGTCATTGTAAGCTTTTACAAGGCTCCGAAGTCTGAGAACTCGTTTTGAAGATAGAATGAAAAATTGGTCAGCCTCGTCCGATAATCTATCTCATTTTGGAGCACCAATTGTCTATATCCTAAATTAAGCTAGTTGTCGAAGGACCCCTTGATTATCTCGCTGCGCCCCGTCGGGCTGACTGCATATCTTGCCGTTAGTGGCTAACTCGTAAAGTCCGTCGTGCGCTAGCAGTTTAGCTTGGGAGGTTTGCGCTACTCGCGATCCTTTGAAGGCTGACAGCCCCGCTATGAATCTACCACTTAGCGTAAATAGATAGAAAGCTGTAGATCTACTTGTTTGTCCAAATTAAAGTGGACTTTCATATTCGGGCCTCTTAGGAGCCCTGTAATAATCGATTCTAAGCTCTGTAAGTGGTGTGAAGCATACATATATGGGGAACATTAGGTGGGGCTGTCAGACTTAAAAATAAAGCTATAGTAGCAATTGGTTAACCAGAAGGAATCGGGGTTGACCTAAATCTACTTATGCTTGCTTCTGTCAAGTCTACTTAGGTTAAGCCGCCCACGTCGGAATATGCCCCATGTTATGTCCACGTAATATGGACGGTCATCGGTGCTTAAATGCCCGGTACCTTAGGTACGAAGTACCGGATTGACATGTTCATTTGAGGTTGGGGGCGAAGACTTCCGCAGGGCTGCGCCATGACTTTCTACGAAAAGCTACTCGTACCTAGGTAGGTACGCAGTAGAGTAGGAGCACGAAGCCACTTTTACTTCTAATATAATGGAACGATTTATAGACTGCTACATTTGAAAATCTGCAGCTGAGAAATAGAACTTATTTTCCATGACTACGGTGGATTTCAGGGCCCTAGAAGCGGAATCAGCATGAGGCTCAAGAGTGGTGGTCCGAAGCTTTGTGGAGTAACATCAGGGGCTTAAGCGAGGTCCTGCAGATACCCCTGCAGTCTCGTACACAGCACCCTATTAGTGGCATGATAGAGCGGGAACGAACATCTACTTTCTAAGACTTTGCGGGTGCTTAGGCGTGGTGGTATTAGTCTCAGCCAGTCAAAACATTGTTATGATCCTTTTTGTCCGGATTAAGGTTTTCCTCCCGTCAGCCACTATTTACTTCTGACCTGACGTTAAACGAGGAAGCGGAACGCCTAGAGCCCCCGCTATGACTAGGGGGCCACTTGCAAGGGCACAGAGTGCCTAATTTGGACAAATACTGTATATCCTGTAAGCAGATGCGCAGCAGAAATGAGGCTCAGGGAGCACTAGTAGCTTCCCATGTCACCATCCATGCTATATTCTAGGTAGTCCTACACTCCCCTCACAAAGTGTTTCTCTCTTTTTGCGACCTTCAAACAAACTCATTTTTTCTGCAGTTGGTCGCGGTTTTGTCTCATCGTCTAAAACTTCTAACCGACACATCACCATGTCCGGCTCAGGATCTTCAACTCTTACTTCCATTTCAAGTCCAAGTCCAGTTCCTACGGCTCTAACCGCCGGGGATGGAACGACCAACGGCACTATATCACCGCAGATCATCCACAAAGGGCTTTCAGATGGAGCAGCAGCAGGAATTGGAGTCGGATCCGCAATTGGTGGTGCTATATTAGCTCTCATCGCAATTGCTCTCTTCACTCGATGTAGGAAGAGGCGACCAAATGACATCTCGAACATCTCCTATCAGAAAACCCCGCACGCAAAATCTTCCGAGGACTCTATATCCAAATCGACAAGTGTAATTCCTTTGGTGGAAATTCCTATCGAACGAGCGGACGACAGCCAGATCAAGAAGTCTTTGACAGACTTGAACGAGTTGATTAACCAGCATGTTGAGAATCACTACCACAATCAGACATTTACCGGACAACCAGCAGAACTGGAGGGCGAGCTTTCAAAGTGCGGATTTAATGGGGCTGGATCAGAGAGTGCGGGTTACATGACATCTATCTTGATAGATCCTCGAACAAGAGGTGCCGGAATCCGAAAGCTCATTGCCTATGTGATCCTGGCGCATTCTCAGCCAAACGCCCCGAAACTGCTTTCACTCCTGCCCGGCAGCATATCTGGAGTATCTCAAGCTATGTTAGAAGTCAGAAGACGCCCTGGGGAAGAACAAGGTAAATATGCCCCCAACTCGACGCAGGCCAAGCAGATATTAACGCATTACTCTTTCAACAGCTTTCGAGACAGCTTTCGCAAAATGGCGCCAACTCAGTGCTTTCCTGCTCGACTCTCCAGAACGTCGCGATGGATCACTTGTTGACGACAACCTCCGATCTGCTGTTCTTGAGAACGTATTATTGCTTAACCAGGTCCTCGAACCATTCATCAGCCAGGGGCAAAATGCTCAGCGACAACAAGCAGACAATCTCTCCTCGATTATACAGGAGGGCGCAGATGCAGCTTTACTTCTTTTCTCGCAACCCACCAAAACGGTGTTTGGATGGTCTGCGGAAAGAAACACACCCGGAACGAACATATTGGTGGTCTTCCCGTCTGTTGCAGAGGAGGTGAAAAACGGTTCCAGGTCTTTGAAAGTTCTTGTACCGGCTACGATCGAACAGCTTTGACACACGCGGGGTTTGCAAAAAGAGTTGCTGAATATCAAAGCTTGAAGTTTGCCATTTTAGCCTGATATGAACATGTCCTGTTATTATTATGAGCGCAGCCTCGATGGCTTTAATGTATTTATGTTATTCTTCAATCATATCCAATGACTTTTATGTGATCCCAATTTCAATCCGACTCTAATTAGCAACGATATTAGCAAATGCTATGAAGTGTTTCCGTATTAGCAGAATATATCTCGACCCCTCTCGCTTCGCCCACTTTGAGCTTTGAGAGCTTTCACTAAACCTATAGGTACAATTTGAAGCTTGCAATATCAAGGATGTCATTTTCTCTAGTACTTTCTAGCTCTTTATGTGTTAAGTGACAGTAGAAGTATCGAGCTTAAGTGTAAGAGGTCACAAGATAGTGGTATCACGTGTAAATATCACATGATCCCACCCCCCCTTGGATTCAACGTAGGGAGTCGGGATCGACTTATGAAGTGAGCCACAGCAAGGAACGAGCGTATGTATATTAGCTAGTATGAGAAGAAGTCTTCCCCTAGACTCTCTTCTCTTCTTAATGTAGTATTCTCGTTCTCAGAGAAGCTTAGTTCTAGCACTTTCTCGCAGTCTTCCTGACCTTTCTTTTGGTGTGTAGCTTGAGCTGTGACATAAGGAAAGTTAGTTTCACGAGTAGAAAGGATATAAAGTTATCGGTAAACTGCTAATGTAGGCAGTAGATGACGGGGTGCTAGAGTGGCCGCATAAACTTAGTTCTCACAATGTTCTGTAACTCATAACACTCTTAGCTGGAAGGAAGACTGAATTTGTTAATCGTAACATAATCTTCATATATACCTTCCATCGACAAAAAAAAACCAGGAGCTTTCCCCCTTCCCACGGGATTCGCTCATGAATCCTACCCTCGAAATAGCTCACGGCATCCCAAAGCTGCCGAGGTACCCTGACACAAGCTACCCAGCTTCAATAGACCACACGATAACACAGTCTTACAATTTCGACCCCGTCCCCTCATCGGCCTTAATCTCCACCAACAACTTCCCCGTGTTAACGCCATTGTACAGCTCAAGCAGCGCATCGGGAGCCGCGGCCAAACCACCCTTGATGATAGTTTCCTTTCGCTTCAACTTTCCCTCGACCAACCATTGCGCGAGTTCCTTTCCGGCGGCTGCGAATTGGGGGGCGTAGTCGAAGACTAGGAAACCTTGCAATCTGGTGGGGGGTGTTAGGCATTTGTATTGAGTTGGGATGGGAGAAGAGGGGGAGGGTATTTACCTGATGCGCATAGCGATTACCATTGAGAGGTTCTGAGATCAGTTTGATTAGTATTGGATTAGACGGAAAGTGGTGGGGTCGTATGTATGTATACCTTTGGTCCCTTTGCCTCGGCAGAATTGTATTGCGAGATAGCTATCCAAGAAGTCAGTCAGTCAGTCAAATTAATAATCTATCGCCCAAAAGCACCAGCACAATAACAGATAAAAGTCAAACATACCACCGCACATCACAAACCTCGCAAACATCTTCGCCCGACTCAACGCCAACTCCAACACCTCGCCCCCAACATTATCATAGAAAACATCAATCAGATCCGGCGTCTTTTCCTTAAACTGCTTCGCAAAGTCCGCAGCCTTGTAGTTCAGCGCATCGTCGCAGAACTCCTTCAGCCAAGCTACCTTGTCATCACTACCAGCAATACCCAATACCTTGGCGCCTTTCAACTTGGCGATCTGACAGGCTATGCTGCCGGTAGCCCCAGCAGCGCCAGACACGACGACGAAATCCCCGGCCTTGACTTTGCCGATATCGATCATGCCGAAGTAGGCGGTCAGGCCGGTGGGACCGAGAGCGCCGAGTGTGTCGGTCAGTTTGCCGCCTTCTGGGATCGAGAGGGGCTTTGTGCTGGGGTCATTGGCTTCTACAATGGCAAGTTCAGTCTGTAAGTTTTCCAGCGTCAGCGTTATTCAAGAATGTATCTAGATTTAGAGACTTCTCAAGCTCTCAATTTATTGACAGGGCAAAAGCTCTCTCGAGTGGGGATGACATGCTCAAGGAAGTAACTTACCCAGCCCACACTGCTCTGGACATACCCGCCAACAGTATAAGACGCCGATTTACTCGCAAGCACTTTACAGATAGCAAATCCCCTCATCTTCTCCCCAATCTGCACTGGCGGCATATAAGAGCGAGTATCTACAAAACATTAGTCACGTGTGGGGGGTAAAAGAAAGGGGGGGGGGGAGTGGGGCTAAAGGTGGGCAAACCATTCAGCCAACCGCGCATTGCGGGGTCTAGAGACAGATAAAGAGTCTCAACAAGAATTTGGCCATCTTTAAGATCAGCCTCTGTGATAATCGGATCGGTTTTAATCGAGAAGGTCTCGTTGGGGATAATGGAAGCCTTTGGGCGAGCAGCGAGCACGACGGTTTGGTAGGTTGATTGGGACATGATGTTACGTGGGCGTGTGGTGGTGGCTTGTTGTTTTGCCATCTTTAGATATCGGGGAGAGGAAGCTTTATATGACGTTTCCTCGAGTCAAACTATGGGCCGGCTAGACTATTACAAAGCAACGATGATCCCACAAATATACGGAGTCTGCAGAACGATCGATTGATCGATTGATTGATTGATTTTACCGTCCACGTTGGTGCAAAAGTTTGTTGAAACAGCGTTGCCTCATTGAAGAGGTTGTCGCCGTGCCTCGGTTCGGAGATCTTCCTGATTGGGAACAATATCCGATAACAATTGTAATTTACTCTGTAGATAGTATCAAGTATCAATAACTGGGAACTTGGGAAGTACCGTGATGAGTGATATAGTTGTAAGAACTTTATTCTAGATTTACGTCCGTTATGTATCTTTGGGACACCTAGCTCCCGGATGAATAATTGAAAGCTTAATACGGAATATAGGAAGCGGAGGAAGGCTGTTGGTCCTTTGACCGCGCTAATGCCGGTATAGCAAATCCTCGAGGGGAAGGAAGTGCCGCCGGAAACTCCGTCCCAAGTACGAGTACCGAGGACTGAGACCTGAACAATCAAATCGTGTTCACAGCTGAAAGTGGGAGGGGGGAGTGCGGGGAAACATCAAAGGATTTGGGTCATCCTGAAGGATTTCAGAATCCTGATCCAGGCTTCAAACACAGCTTAGTTCATTGTTAGTGTGAAGGCAGTTTCGTATATTACGGTTTGACTGATGTAAAGTCTTCGACGTCCGCGCCATAGCTTCCTACTCAAAGCATGTATTGAAAATAGGGATTCTCCTTGTCCGTCAGATCCTGGAAAGCCATCTTACTTCTGTCCACATCGTTCAAGTCCAACTTCGATCGGCGCTTATTCTCTCTTGCAAGAACGATGTACAGCGCAACGGATGCACAAATCGTGATGCAGTAACTGGAGGTATCAGCAACTATGCCTGTATCATAATATGATGGACTCACCAAATTATCAAACCAAGCCAAAGTTCAGGATAATGTCTGGACTTGGTTTGAGATTTGATCAATTGAGGGCCCACAATGTTTCCAACGCAGTAAGCTACGAATATCGTCGCCGCCATGAAGCACTTCTTCGTCTGCCCCGCTACGTTTGCCATCCCCACAGTGATGATGAGAGAGACGACAGCACCAAAGGTGCCCACGATAGAATACCCTGCCACTGGCGAAGCAGCATGGTGATGCCACGAACTTTTCCATATCAAAGCACAGCCCGCAATAACCGGCAAGCAGCACAGTATGAGCAAGATGATACGTATATTGGGGATACGGGAAGAGAGGTACCCGGTCAACAGGATGGAAATGAAACAAATGCCCCCAAGAGGAAATTGGAAGAGGATTGAGTCAAGTGTGGAGTAGCCAAATGTCGAGACAATCAAAGGACCAAAACCACTTACAGCCCCGTTTACGGTATAAGCTGAAGCCATCATCAAAGCCACCAGCCATACTTTAATGTCCAGGAAAGATTCCCGTATTTGGGACCACTTGAACTTGGTGCAGCGGACACCTGTTTGGCCAAATCTCAGACGCTCAGTGGCGACTACTCTTTCTTCTTTCGTCAGGAACCAAGCCGAGACCGGAGAATCCGGTACAGCAAAGCAGCACAGACCGAACAGAAAGGTGAGGGCTCCAGCAAGCAAGTAAATGTACTGCCAACGCTTGAGATCGCCCCCATTAATCTGTCCGAAGCCGTAGTTCAATGCCCCGCCAATGATGGTGAAAAGGCCCGTTGAGGAGAACCACCAGCTCTGCCTAAGGGATTGCTCCCTCTGCGTATAGAATGAGCTGACGATGCACATGAATCCCGTCGGTATGACGCTCTCGACGAAGCCCAAGAAGAAGCGTTGAGCATATAGACCCCGCCAGCTTGTTACAGCTGCGGTCAACATGCATATCAACGCCCAGAGACACACCACCCCTCCGAGTATTCTTCCCATTTTGAACCTCTGGAGGGCAAACGTCATGGGGTATAACCCCGCCAACATTCCGAAATAGAACATGGAGGTTGCCCAGCTCAGACGTGAGGTATCCGTTGTGGGAGGCTTGGTATGGGTATCGACTTGGGAGAGGTGGAGGTCGGTGGTCATTCCGAAGAGGACCGCAGAACCTAGAATTGCCTGCGAGCATTAGTAATGATGCATAAAGAGAGCATTGCTATTGTTACCTTGTCATAATATACCAAGCCGTATCCTATAGTCATCGCCGGGACCAAGTACCAGTCAATCTTTCGCACAACGCGAATCTCCACTGCGGGGTCAATTGCATGGCTATGCTCCCCCACTATCGCGATGGCTATATCTTGGCCTTCGACATTGGTTTTTGCGGTGGCATCTTCGAGATCAGTGAGAACAATTGGAGCATCTGTTGCAATCTTCTCGGGGTCCTGAAGTTGCGAGCTCATATTTTTCGTGTTGTTGAGGGTCGAGAAAAGCTGTCATCGGGACCCGCATAATATATCTTATTGAGCTTGAGCTCCAGGCCACGCCACGCCACGCTAATACAAAACCTTCTCTTCCATATTCATACTGTAGTGGCGTTGTCATTACCGGTTCTCAGCCGTCCCGAGCATTAGTTGCGATTTTACCGGTACAATTTCTCTTTCGGAGGTATAAAAAATAAAGGAGCACTAGTATAGAGCATTATAGACGTAGTTTTAGGTACAATTTATTATATGACTATTACGCTAAAGTAGGGAGGTGAGAAATAAACTACAGAAAAG
This sequence comes from Lachnellula occidentalis, assembly GCA_007821535.1. Taxonomy (NCBI): domain Eukaryota; kingdom Fungi; phylum Ascomycota; class Leotiomycetes; order Helotiales; family Lachnaceae; genus Lachnellula; species Lachnellula occidentalis. The sequence continues at coordinate 24,930 of QGMI01000490.1, forward strand.
AGTATATATCACATCATCTTTCTTCTCTTGATACTGTAATAACCTTGATGGGACTTCTTGGTGCTTCCATTGAATTTGTACTACCGGTACGCGAGATGATAGGGGGCACTAGCGCCTTTCATCGGCCACTGCTGCCTCCGAACCATCACTATTAGCACTACGACTTCAAGCTCCACCAGGTATAGCGAGACCAGTAGTGCGGCTTAGGGGAGCGCATTTGCTGAAGTCCTGTTGCTGTTATTCTGATTTCAAAAATACGGAGATATAGTATCAGGACAAACTCCAACCCCGAAAACATCACACAAACACTGCCATTCTGCCGGACAACTAAACCACATATATCATTAGCTTTCAATCCTACTCCACTCCAACTCCATCTCGAAAAACAATAAGAAAAATAAGGACGAGCAAGGAAACAACTTACTACACAGCCTCCATCCCAAACCATATATGCCACGTATACTCCAACACCCTCCCACTACTCCTCGAATCCAAATCCGTGCTCACCAACCACTCTCTGAGCGCCCTCCACGTCTCCACGCTCCTCCTCAGAACCGCCGTCCGGGAAACCGCAAACTGCGCACAACACGGCGCCGCGATCTTCTCCGGCAGCTTCCATTCCCCATCCACGTCATCATCCTCGCTCCCAAACGCCCGCAGCACGGAAGATATCTGAACATCTCTTGGCGCGCCTTTTAGGTCGTGCACCGGCGCCACGTCGCCCGATAGTTGGATGACGTTCTCGCAGCCTGGCAGACAGCGCGGGGACAGGTAGCCGTGCTCTAGGACGGAGCGCGGGTTCAGGTGCGCGAGTTCGTAGGCGGAGGGGAAGCGCTGGTGCCAGGCCTGCGCGTGGTCGTGGTGGAAGAACATGACGTCGGGCAGGGAGTCGTAGTTGTCGATTATGTAGGTTAGGTAGACCATAGCTTCATTGCCTTTGTTGACGGGTACGGATAATGAGGCTGAGGAAGAAGGAGAATCCGTAGTGTAAATGTTGGGGGTCCAGTGTGAGGATTGGAGGGCGGGGGCAAGCCAGCTTAGGTTGGAGGAGGTGGTTGAGGCGATGACGAGGGCTTTGGTTAGTTGGGGATAAGGGTTGGGTGGCTTTTTGAGGGTAGGGGAAGAGATCCAATGGAAGATGAGGGAGACGAAGAGGGCGAGGAGGAGGGGTTTCAGGGTGAAGGAGAGAAGACGTTGAGTGCGGCTTGATTTGAGCATCGCGACAACAATAAATAATTCAGATACGAGACATATATTAACATGAGACAAAACGAGATTAAGCACGAGAATGAGAAAGAGAAAGAGACAAAAAGATCAGATGAATGGAAGACGCTGAGATTTATATCTTTGTAGCTGACAGCTAGGAGCTTCAGATGGTGCTACAGAAACAAATGCCCATCAAATCGCCATCAAGAGTTTGAAACGCGACAGGAGAGGGGAGTGCCACAAGACGGTGAAACATGCTTCACTTCAGATTTGACGCTGCGGGTGCACAAGCGCATCACATTGTGTATATAGAATACCTTGAGATTGGAAAGCCCGCAACATTCCCATGGCTTGAAGATGAGATACGGAGGAAACTTGATATTTGATGAAGATTATTTTATACCCCGGATCGCAATGGAATGGGTTCGTGACGAGGCCGAGGCCCTCGTCTCGAGTTGCTGTCTTTATGTTCGGCTTACAGTAGCTTTGGATGAGCTTCAGATCCCCTTTTACAGATTGTATACTGTATTAATAGATCCGAGAAGGAATATCAAGCTGTAAGTTTTCTTTCATGAAAATAGTTAAGCTTTTTCTGATCTTAGATTTATCTTGAAGTGCCGGTAACAATATAGCATGATTACAGTAATGTCCCAGATCTATCAATAATCAGGGGTCAGGGTCTCCCCACTTTTGCTTGTACAGGGCAGGGCACAACATCCCTCTTCTCTCTTATAGCTAGATACCTCACAAATTCCTTCCAACACTCAATTACACTTCCATCTTCACCTTCATCGTTGTTCAAAATGGGTGTAATTCGCACTTTCCTCTCAACCGCCGTCCTCGGCGGCACCGGCAGCTTAGCAGGTTTTGCATTCTGGACGCGCCATGGTACGTCCTTTCCCCCCTCCCCCTCTCTATCCCCCCAGCTCTCAATTCCCCAGCATCTCGTCGCCCAGCATCCATTTTCCATTCATCTATCGAACCGCTATCTCTGCTACAGAAAACACCCTCACCGCACAGCAAGCTAACCACGCACAGCAAAATTCGTTCCCCTCTCCCCCACCGACGCAATCTTCAACTCCCCGGCCTACCTACGCAACAACCCCAACAAGAACCCCGCAAGTCAGGATCTGTGCGTGCGCCGGGTCCCACTATCGAAGATCAAGCCGCATCTGCTGGAGAAAGAAGCCGAGGGGAAGTTGACAGAGGCCTTTTGTCAGGGGCTTTGGAGTGGACTGGGTATGTATATACAATACAACACCCCACAATACATTCTTCCCATCACCCATCTCAACTCTACCTTGATATGATACGAGAGAGGAAGAGAACGAGAAAAGGATGGAGAGGAAGAACAAGAGGCAAGACATCCATCGATGGCTAATACCCAATGCGCATAAAACAGGCTACGCCTACCAACGCCATTACCTCGAAAAGAAATACCGCAACACCACCACCACAGCGCACCAACTCTGGGAGCGTCAGGAGCTCGCCACCTCCACCTACGAACCCGGCACGCAGATTACAGACCACTTCGAAGTCGTGTCCAAGACCCCTGAGTCCATCGTCGTGCGCTGCGGCGGGTCGCCGCTGGAACAAGGCGTTCGGGCCAGCGATGGCTTGTTTGAGATGGGCGTGCAGATTAAGAAGGATGAGGGTGTTGCGGAGTTTCGTTTGAAGAGCGTCTTTTATACGGGGCTGGGGAAGGCAGAGGCGGGGCCCATGCCGTTGCATGTTTTGTTTGCGCATAAGCTCTATACGAAGCTGTGGATGGAGACTGCGGTTGGGAATGTTATGATGTAGGGAAGGGGGAGATATTATGGGCTATATGATGTGGCTGTGTATATGAAATTTGTCTAGATACCCTTCTAAATCTACGAGTACGTCTTAAGTCTAAAATTCAAATTTGACTCCTTGTCCGCTGATACTGCAAGGGAACCCGACCATTGTTTCTGCCGTCTCTTCATTGACTCCAATCCACATAACGCCATAACACCAAACGCCTCCCTCATCACTCTTATAAGCTCAACACTTGAGCAGGCTTGAGCTGATGTACCATTATAACTGCCGATGAGGCTCCATCGATAGCAGAGGGGAAGTGAAACGTCGAGACATCGTCAGGCCGTCGACGTTCTCTTCAAACTTAAGCCCCTCGACGGCGAATTACCGTCTGTTTTCTGAACGATTGTCGGTCTGCATTTCATCTCCATCAGTCCAAGTCCTCTCATCCATCACAACTCATCTCAGGAAGACCTACGCTCTACTCCACATACCCACCTCATCACCAGTATCCGCATCCACACCCTCATCATCCGT
>QGMI01000491.1:0-28381 GCA_007821535.1 Lachnellula occidentalis
CCCATGGGTCCCTAATCCCTAAAGGACCCGACCCACGGGGACCCATGGGTCGGGTACCCATGGGTCCATGGGTTTTGTGGTGACCCCTAATTATGATTTCACCAGATTGGCGATTCTGGAGTCCATCCGGTGCACTATTTCCCGGCGGTCCTCATACGTGGCATATCCTTGATTGGGATCAAAGACGATTGATATCTGTCACAGGATCCGCGGAGGCTCTTCCGGACGATGAGGATGCCATCAAGATCCTGATTAAACACATTGATCAGCTCGACTCCGATGTTTTTGAGATCAAAGTATCCGATGATGGCGAGCTTCTTTCTACATCCTCAAAGCCAAAAGACGATGTTACCTTGGCCCTTCACTATCCTCGATATGATGTGTCATCTGATTCATCTACGAAAAACGATACCTTGACACGTCCACAGTTTACGGAGGTCGACCGGCTGGGCCCTGAAGTCGACTTGGTGCGTTATACGGAAGAATCTGGAGAATCCAAACTTGTTGTGTTCAAGTATGCCATGATCCTTCAACACTTGAGGCGAATGTGGAAAGAGCTTCATATCGTAAAAAGCCTTCCTCAACACCCCTTCATTGTACCATTCGATCGGATTGTGCTAGACGACATTGAACCGCGGATTCTGGGATTCACGACACCTTACATTCCCGGTGGCACGTTCGCCGATAATCAAACTCGCCCCTTCCGTTTCAAATGGTTGCAACAACTCACCTCCGTCGTGGATGACTTAAACTTCAAATTTGGTATCACGCATCAAGATGTATCACCGCGGAATCTGCTAGTCGATCCTGTGACAGAGAGTATCCAGTTGTTTGACTTTGATCGTGCAGCTAAAATCGGAAGCGAAGAAGCAGAGGAACGTCGCAACGATGTGGATGGTGTCATTTTTACCATTTATGAAATCCTCACGCTAGATGATCATTTTCGCACTATTCCGTTCGATCAGCAAGATGTGAAGGAAGTTGAGGAGATGGAAATCTGGGACGTGAAAGCACCCGTGGAGGAAGGAACCGGAGGAGTAGAAGCGTTTCGGAGATTCTTGCAAGAATGGGCGCAGATGAGGAGATCGAAACCTTTGAAGCTGTTTTCCGAAGCGTCCAGTCCTTTGGACTGGCCGGAGTACCCACCTGATACTCCGAACCCTTTTGTTTCATACCCCGATTCTGACAATGAGGACGACGCACAACCAATCACATTTCCGGGTGGTTCCCGAACAAGGACAGATGCAAGGAGGAATGGGCAGCATGCTGTGTGTTGGGCAAGACCGCCATCAAAGTCTAAGCTCGAGATCGACACAGCTAGGAAAGAGAAGCGCGCATCCAGTGACGTGGATATATCGAACGAATGAGAGAAACGGCCAAAAGTCTCTTAGTCGACGGAATAATAGAAATATATGTGGATTATCACGCTGTTTCATTTCGAGTGATATATTTAAGAGACGGTAAGATAATATTCAACACCATTAACCTCAGAGCATCAGCTGGGGTATCCCAAGCCTTGCGCTTGATATATCCACCTCACATGATTTGGAAGTGAGCATCGACAGGTTGTCCACAGTTTATTTTCAAAATATCCTGTAGTCGATTAGTGCCTTACTAATCGCTCATTGCAGAGTCTGGAATGGCGCCAAATCAAGCAGCACTTACCTGTGGACAAGCACTGAAAGCAATGACAAGATCCACCTCTGCCTTCAAGCACACATACTGCCCTTCCTCACTCGTTGGGGGTTCGAAAGACAGTGTCGTATGATCATCATGAACGGGAATATTCATGAAAAGATTCAGCGGCGAAGGCGTGAACTGCGGTGCTTTGATACCTACTTACTTTCATCAGTTACTTTAATCTCATCTCATCAAATACCACAACACAATGCAATCCCCCGAGAACTTACCCAGCGCAGCCAACCCCTCCACCAAATTATCCGCACAGTTCCTATGCCCCCGACCCTTCTCCCCAGCAAGCTCAAGATACCTCTCCTCATCACAAGCCGCAATCAGCGTATCATGAATCCCCGCCGTCGTATCCTCAACCAGCGTCAACAGCTTCTCGCGCTTGTTGTTGAACAGCCCATCTCCCACTTTCGGAATCGTGCTGTTGAGGCAGGCGCGCGTATGTTGGTTGGACATCTGCGTCTCGATTGTTGAGGCAGGGGAGGGAGGGAATGAGGATAGAGTGAAGGCCCAGGTGTCGACTACTTGGGTACCGCGCGTGTTGATCACTTTTATGGTTGAGCCTTTGGAGAGGGGAGTTGCGATTCCATGGCGGGCGGGGATGGTTGTAAGTGACATATTTTCGCTTTCGAGATCTTCAAATCTGGAACCTGAAAAGTCGAGACGATGAAACAGGATATGTTTGGTCTAATATCGAAAGATGTATGCTCATTGTCATAGCTTTTTGTAAGACTGATGGGTAGATATCTGTGAGGCGTTTAGATAAGAAATGGAGGGTGGGGTAAGTAAGATCTATAAAACACTACAAGGTAGGGTATTCTGTTGAAATATTTACTTCCAGGTATGAGGATTCTAACAAAGGCTTTGACTTCTTTTGAATATGAGGCTATTCCCATATCTAGGATACAAGCTTTTGGTCAGATTTTCTGGGCAAATACCCGAGGCTTTTCCCGGTCGGGCTGTTGTGCATCATCCCAATGAACTTATCGGCCGAAAGCCAATGAGCTTGATCTTGCCCTTGAATCACTCAAGCATCATATTCAACAGGATTTGTAATATGCAAATATAAGCAATGCTCGTCCGTCTTGCACCCTATATACCGTTCCGAGAACAACAGCTCCCGTTTCCCGTTCCCGGCGTTGAATATCCCCGCATTTCATGCCGAGCGGGATGATCCTATTGTTATGTAACCATAGACTCCGTTGGCAAGAGCCGATACTCGATGTGGTTACTGTTCCGACATGCATGCATGTCATGATTCGGAGTTATCTTTCGGGTTTACGAGCGCTTGATCCACAACACTATTTTCCGTATCTTACGGAGGTAGGAGATGCATTATTTTACGACGCAAAGAAACAGGTAGGCAGGGATGTTCTGATGCTTTTTGGTTTGTAACCTGAGGGTGGTGATATTTACTATAACCCAACGTGGCCTAGAACTATTCAAATTAGGGCCGCTATGTAGGTTGGCCCCTGCCATTGCTTCTTGATGTCACCGGATATTAGTCTCCTTAAGTATATATATACATGGCTTTCTCCGCCCCAAAAACTCGAGAAACACGAGAAACATTATACTTTCCCAATTTCATATAATCAAGACATCTCTTTTCACCTCGAATCAGGATCCCAGAATGCCCCAACAAAAGTACAACAAGCTTGCGGGCAAGCACGTTCTGGTCATTGGAGGCACTTCGGGTACATTATTTCCTGTCTTTCTCTGACCCTTCAATATTGACCATTAGGCAGGAATAGGATTTGCTGTGACCGAAGCGGCAATAGAGTCAAATGCCCGAGTCACCATATCATCGTCATCCAGCTCCAGAATTGAAGCATCCCTCGCCTCCCTCAAGAAGTCTTACCCGGACGCCACCGTTGCCGGCTACCCTTGCGATCTGTCCAAGCCCACCGTCGAAGCAGATCTAGAGGCCCTCTTCAAGCAGGTTGGAAAGGTAGACCACATCGTCGTCACAGCCGGTGACAAGCTCGCCGTTGCGCCACTCCAGGAAGCCACCTATGAGAGTATCATAACCACCGGCCAGGTACGGTTCATTGCCCCTATACTGATCGCAAAAGTCGGGTCGAAATATTTGAACAAGGGCCCAGAGTCCTCCATCGTTTTTACGACTGGGTCTGTCTCTCAACGCCCAATTCCAAATTGGAGTGTCGTTGGAAGTTACGCCGCAGGGCTTCATGGTCTGACCAGGGGCTTGGCGTTGGATCTGAAGCCCATTCGAGTTAATCTGGTGAGCCCCGGTGCTGTCGATACCGAACTTTGGAAGGACTTTTCCGAGGAACAGAAAAGGGGATTCTTCAAAGAAATCGAGGGCAAGGTGCCTACTGGTCGTGTCGCAAAACGTGAGTAATGTTTGCTACATTAATACAGGTCATACACTAACGTGTCATAGCCGAGGAGGTCGCCGAATGTTATTTGTGGCTGATGAAGGATTCCAACGCCACTGGAGTCATTGCAGATAGCAACTCGGGTGCTTTACTTGTGTAAAGAGATGGCGTGGCCAAAGGGGCAAACCAAGCTTGAAAATCACCGTGCAAGCGATCGAAGTGGCATCTAATTTCTTGGGTTCCAACATCTATTCTTTCGAGAAACAGCGATTAGCTTACACAAATCCATTCCATCCAAGTTGACTGTTTTTCGTTATGTTAGTTCTTATCATGTAGCGGTGCCCTTAAAATTGTCAACTCAGTTTCATGCCTTTAAATTCAACAGTCGATGCTGAATAACGAACTGCTAGTAGAGCAATTTGAAAGTCTCATCTAATGTGGCGTTCGGCCGGATTTAATTCTTTTGATCATGTGCGATATCAGACTTTCAGTAGTAAGAAGTTATCCCGGATGTTCAATTTTGCATTTTCCCTGACCGTTACTCTGCAAGACCGGGTGGAATCTAGTGGTGGGGAGTGATGACTTGACACTTGGTGACCTATAATACCTTAGCAAAGGTTTGTCATGTATTTATATTGTTTGGTCTAAGCGATCGATTAATAGTTGTCAAAGTCTATGCAACAGAGAACTAAAGTCCCTTCCAGATGTGTGCTCCTCCACACCTCATATTCTAGCTTTCAAAGCCCCCAAATACCAAGACTTATCGCCATCTCCCAGCTCCTTCGTTGAGAAGCCATTGCCCAGATACGCAAACCGATTCCGCTTTTCATACACATACTCGAAATCCTCACCCCTGAAATGCTCCAGCATGTGGAACCAATGAATCCTGCTTCCAGGATGGACCGCCGTGACGGGTCCGCTCTCTCTCCCGTCTTTGAACCAAGACCGGCATGTACCTGCCCAGGCAGTTCTGGGCATGAAAGCCTCGAGATGCTCATAAAAGTCGTCTAGTGCGGCGGCGCTGGGAGCAAGGGATTTTATGTTCTGTGTTTGGCATTTGCGGATTATGGATGCGATGTATTTGGCGACGTGCTCGGTGATTGTAAACACGGATCCATGGCCGATTGGGGCGTTTGGGCCGAGAAACACTTGAAGAGGGTGTTAGTTACAGTACCTCAAATTTAACGACATATTGTGGGAGCTTACTGAAGTAGTTTGGGAAGCCAGGTACAGAGTTTGACATGTATGCTCGTGGCAGATTCTCTTTCCAGAGATCTTGCAGGTTCTTACTGTGCCTGCCTACTATTGGAAATCGAGGACAGAAGGAGACATCAAAGCCAGTAGCACAGACGATTGCGTCAACCTCAATCACCTCGCCTGTGCTAATCTCAAGTCCTGTCGGCACGACTTTGACAATCTTGTCTGTCACAACTCGGACGTTCTTCTGTGTCAGTGCTTCCAGATATCCCACAGCAGGAGTAAGTCTGCGGCATCCAACCGGGAAAGTGGGTATCAGTGCCTTGGAGAGGCTCTCATCCCCGCCCAGTACTGTTTTCATGTACTGAGAGATCATTTGTATGGCATACTTGGCTAATTGACTGTCTTTGAGAAGCTGAACATTCAAAAAAATCAGCGCATTTCCTCATACTGGATATCTTGAAGGTATGTCATACAAACGGGAATTTGGAATTGATCTCCTCCTCGATGGCTTTAACAAACTGGAGATAGTATACGGGGTCTGAACTGAACTTTTCGATTTGCGCTGCAGTAAATTTATCGCCATCCATCTCTATCTCACCAAAAAGCTCGCTGCCTTTGCTGGTAAGTAGCGTTTGCTGTTGTGGTGGGATAACCCAGGTAGGTGATCGGACGCAATGGATTAGTTCTTTGACATCTGGGGGCGTTAGGTAAAGTCTCCGGGTTGAATGGAGTCTTACCTTTCTGTATGGCTGGAACAATCTGCACTCCGGATGAGCCATTACCAAGAACTGCTACCCTTTTCCCGGCATACTCGAAGTCCTTGGGCCAATTCGCACTGTGAATGAGATCCCCTTTAAAGTCATCAAGACCGTCAATTTCAGGCCATTTCCAGTGACTGGACAAAGCATGATTAGTCCTTGAACAAGAACAAGAAAGAATTGACGCACTTCAGAATCCCCGTTGCATCCAGAAGAAAATGAGCATAGTCATTGAACCTCTCGCCGGTCTCTAAGTCCTGCACTTCCAACTCCCACACAGCTTTCTCCTCATCCCAAACTGCGTTCTTGACCTGATGCGACGTCTTGATAGAAGGAACCATGTTCTCCTCCTCGCAAACCGTACACAAGTACTTCTCGATCTCTGGCGCACTCGCAAAGAACGTGCTCCACGCCGGGTTGTGTCGCCAGGAGAATTGATAGTTGTGGGCTGGGATGTCACACGCACATCCAGGATATCTGTTTTCATACCATGTGCCACCAATCGAAGGGTTCTTTTCGTACACAACATTTTCATAGTCCGTAAGGTGCTCTCGAAGAGTCCGGATCATGTTGATGCCGCTTGCTCCAGCGCCAATCGTTACGATCCGGACATGGCGTGTAGTTCCCAAAGGAGTCTCGGAGACGCCGTAAGTGGTCTTTGTAGATGGCATCGGTGTCGGAATCTCTGATGGGTTGTCCATTTCGAATTTCTAGATGGGTGAGCTTGTTGAGGATTGATGAAGGGAAAAGATTTATCAATTGGAGTCACCTAAGTCTGATATCCAATCTGACTACTTCCCAAGTATCTTTTGGGTGCGGTTTCTGCTTCATGCATGGCAGTCATTCCATCCTAAACTGCAATGGGGTTGGTTTCAGGGGCCTGGGCCGCAACTATACAAAAGTTGTCGTATCGCGTGAAGTAATATATCTACCCAAATCTCATGGAATTACGGGTTCCATTATTATTGGCACTCCTGATAACACCTTTAATATAGCAGAAATTTAAGCTGCGTCGGAACGGTGGCTTAGTTGCAACATTGTCTCCGTTCGTCGTATTTCAACGAATCAGCTCATTGCCTCAGCGAGGGGCTGAGAATCTGCTTTGAATAGGTAATGTGCTACCAAAGCTCTGGGAGGCTTGTCGGGCCTTGTACCTTGCAGCGGGCCAGCGGCTGAGAAATTAAGTAGTCATGTTAATTGTTCTGGCGTTTTGGATTCATCAGCTAATGTTTGAACCTCCTTCCATGTTGTCAGCTGCACCAGCTGGGCTTCTTCTGCTTAGTCATCGGTACCTTGCAGACTATCTACTACGGCATGTATTGTCATATGAGATCACATTGCGCTGCCTCAAATAGGAATTTTAGGGCTGGGGTTAGCATAAGAAACTCGAGATCCTGAGGATTCAGTCATTCCGGAGTGCAGTTATGCAACTATTTTGCTGTCTCACCTTTCTCACACAATGGAACATTCTTAAAAGCAACGCATATCATTTGTGTCGAGATAACTATCAGTACAACCTTCCCTATCGTTCAATCGAGTCTCCTGGCTTGCTGGGGATCCACATGGCACCAGGAGCATGCAAGTGGATATCTAATCCACTTTTTCCAGCTCTGTTGTATTTATCGCTACCATCAAACTCAGGGTAGTAAATGCCGTTGGAGCGGCACCAGGTGCTGTCTGGGAGACTCAGGACTCCGCCTTTGCCCTCTGCGATTAAAACATCACTCAGACCATGCCCTCCACCAATACATTGATAACCACCGTCCTTTCGAATCCATGCAAAGTTCTCTGGACAAGCTTTTTGCTTCTGGATGATTGTTTGGGCCCATCTGCTTTGCTGTGCTTGATCCATTATTGACATAGTATCGAAATCAGGTTGTCGGGAAGCCATCATTTTAGATGCACTGTCTTGGTGTACGGAAGTCAAGTTGCCGGGTGCTCTGGAAGGGACGCCTGAATACGGTATCACGGTAAGAGGAGTACCACCTTTGACTGTGGGTGGGCCTTTTGCAACCTCTATAGATACGCGGAATTAGTATTGCCAGGCCAAGAAGGATATTAGAGTTCTGGGGTATCTTCAGATATGTCGGAACTGCCGAGATATTTAGACGAGGAAATAGAACGCCCGGAATAGGAGAGGGAGAACTGTACCGTCACGATAGAAATTTGTGGCTGGGCCTCTCGACAAGGTTGTGGCTATTTTCGAAGGCACAGCAGACGAAATCCTCTGAGTGTCCCGCCCGAAACTCGTAGGAGGGCCTCTTGAGGGGACATAAGAGGGATTAGAGGGGCCTATGAGAATGGCAGAGTCAGTATTGTTAACTTAAGAAGGAAGCTGGGTTCGAATGCAATGTTGATGTGTCTGAAATCCTAACATTTCCAAAGCCAGTCCGTATAAGTTCGAAGAAGGGAATAGTATCAAGTAACGTACCGACGTCACGCCTGTCTGTAGCCGGACCCCTGGTTGGAGCAGCAGAGGCAAATGCAGGAGGTGCCTTGGAGTGCATTGCAGTTGGGACCCTGGATGAACCAAGTATGGTTGCCACTCTTGAGGTGGACTCAGCTCTGCCAGACTGACTTGGCACTGGCAAGATGGAAGGTGCTCTGAATGATTGAGTTGGCACTCTTGAGGATGACTCAGCTCTGCCTGACTGACTTGGCACTGGTAAGATGGAAGGTGTTCTGCTAGTACCGGATCTGGACGGTTGGCGATTCGGCGCGTGACTTGACATTGTGGAGGATTGTTTCTGTATGAGAAATGTTGATGATGGAATGGGATATTGGGAGTGGAGTATGGAAATTGGAGGATGGAGAGTGTGGTATTGAAGAAGAGGATGGTTGGGAAAGGGGAGGAGAGGAGATCAGGTCTTGCTAAGTAGTCGTTTGAGCGGCTTCTGGCATTGGAATAACCAAATCATCGCGGTGATTGACAGTGAAATGAGTAACTGGACGTGATGAATAATTACCAAAGCTTCCATTCACGAAGCTGGCACTTGCCGAGGGAAAGAGTGAATAATCCGTAGAATTTACTAAAGCTCGATGAGTGTCCCACGACTTGGCGGGCATTGTTCTCTTCAAGTCTCACTTACGATTGAACCATGGAAGTGTCATCGACGCTTGCTACACACTCCTTCGACATAGCACACATTCGTCACACTCCTTCCCAGAACTCTGTAGAATTCAACCCTCCATCCCTCACAGACTAAACTCCAGCCTATTCCCCGCATAATCCCTGGCGAAAAATCTCGACGGGTACTCCACACCTTTATTCCCTGCCCGATCAGTCAGCATCGCCCATCCCACTCGACTCCTCAACCTGGTCCGCCAAAAACACAAACTTACCAGAACTCTCCCCCGGCTTATCAGCCTCCAATGGCGCCGCCTCCTTCCCACTCTGAGCATGCTCATAGATCCTCGTCTGCAGCTTCAACAACGCATCAGGTGACTCGACTTTGAAGCATGGATGCCGTGGAGACTTGGGTTCGTTGGTGCCTAAGGCGACGTGGATTTGCTGACCACCAGGGACGATATCGAACCTGTGTTATGATTAGTCGGGGCTGGAATTTGGAAGACGCGACGGGGAAGCTTGGAGAGGAAGGGAAGGGAGTACCATTTGAGAGACCCTTTCTGTAGTTCCGGTACAGGGATAGATGTGAAGCCCAGAGTGCCGGCGTAGAATTCTTCGGCTCGATCGAGCGTCCCGGCTGGGACGAGGATGTTTACGTGGGCTATTCCTGTGATCATGATGACTGAGATGTTGGTTTTGAGTTTAGGTTTCTTTTAGAGATTAAGGTAAGGTAAAGGTAGTTGAGGAAACTCGGGGAAGTGGAGTGGAGTGGGGGTGGGGTTATTTGTGGGGTTGCGGTCGGCTGAGAAATTAGCCGTGCAATAGGAGAGGGAACACGTGATGGTGGGACGACGCCACTCTCCCCCCCTAATGCGCCATACAACGACTGGTTCTAAGATTTGGAAATTCGAGCCGTGATGCTTTGACTTCCAATTTATATACTCAGCCGAGCCATTTTCAAGACAAGAAAGCGTTTTATGCGGGATGATTCCTTCTGAAAGGAAGAGTATAGACTCTTTATCTTTAAAAAGGGAAACCCGGAAATTAAGCTAATACTTCGGTTCAAAAACTCAAACTCGGATACTCTTATATCTTCTGCGCCATAGTAAAAGCATCTCCCTCTATCCGCTCCTCTCTGGAAGCCCGATAGATAATACATGGCTCGAGGTTTGTGCGTTGCTCCAGCTTGTAAACGGCCATAACTTACTCAGAAGCTTTCATTCCAGTTTTTACTCTTTAGTGTGGCTATGTTGCATAGATAGAATGAATAGGAATTTGAATTTCAACATGAATGAACGTGACTTAAGATTGACAGCAATCAGCATATTGACAGCAAAAGACACATTCATCGTCTTCTTTAAACCACACTCTATTCACTCCAAACTTGCAACTTTCCATAAACCCTCACCACACAAGTCATAGTATATCTCTCTCTTACTCCCCCAAGTAACAACAACCATATTCCTAGAGATGGATCGTTTTTGTGCTCTGTTCTCCCGATTAAAGATAAAAGATAAACAGCATGTCTGGACAGGTTTTTATATTCCGTATCTTCAATACCAAGCCATGCCAAGCCAAGGCTGATCTTTCAAATACAACCCGTTTTTCACAGAGTGAATTTGAGACTATAGCAAAGCTACTACGTACAAAGCATATGATACGTTCTCAAGGGAAAGTCTGGATAAAGACAATGCCCCAATCTATCGTTGCCGAGAATCATATGGAAATAGGCGCCATAGATGCCCGTATCTCGCTGTGTTCGAGGAAGGGGACTATGAGACGAGGGCTTCTATGATTGGGATTGTATGTATGTAACTTGGGATTTGACGGTAGATGGGTTATTAAGTGAAGTTCAACACGCGGCATTCGTGACGAATATGCAGACTATCTGCAAACCGAAGAGAAGAGAAGTAGATGCCTCTTGAAAGGTTTTGGGAAAGGGGGGCGAAAGTAAACTGGCACCTCACTGGAGATATGACCGCATACAAGTGGGCTGTTTGACTAGGGTCTAGGATTGTAGAAGGGGAGAATGATTTATATGCGTAGATGCGCATGACCAAGAGATTGTAAGTTGCTGAGGATGTAGCTATATATTTTTGATCGTCTCCAACGTCGATACAACGCTCTGCCATTCTTCAATTTCCAACACCTTTGTTGATCTTTTCGCGATGTCGATATGAGTGTTGTGGAACTTCGCCCAGACCAGACATGGACCTTTGTAGCGAAACTGAAGTCTTGGCCAGATGCGCTTCCAATGAACTTGCCAGTACAAGCACGAGCGTCTTTGAGTTGCCGCCGACCAGGTATTGCGAGGAGTATGTCAACTTGGGGTTTTCCCCAAACTCTTGCCGATGTTCTGAGCCCCTTTCATTCTGTCATCCACAGCACTAGACTGCTTCAGCTTCTCGCAACCAGTCCTCAACATAAGCCGTTTCACCTGCACTGACAAAGTCAGTAATTCCTGGTGCTGAGAAGCTCCACGTGTGGTATGTTGTAAGAGTAGGAAGCGGATCTGTTGGATCGTTGCATGTTTTGGGCTCAGAAAATGACCAGGTGACTTGATTCGAGTCCATGATTGCAATCCGAGTACTGTTGCTGTCCCCAACTGGCCACCAACTGCTACGTCGCTGCGAGAAATCCGAGTCTTTTTTGAGTTGCGCACGTCCACCCAGAGACATGACAATGCTAATTATCGGATGCCTTGGCGAGACCGACTGTCATAAGCGGTATGCAGGACCTTACTTCAGTTCTGATTTGGGCGTTGGCAGCATGGCGTAAAGCCCGCCATGCAAGGCCTACGTAAGTAGGTACTGCCAGTAGCCTCAACCCAGGCTTTTTTTAGCTGAGGGGAACAAACAGAAGGACTGTGGCCTATAAGACGAACAGCATCCCGAATCCAAGCATTAGCAGTCCCGTCCCAACTGAGACTATCCCCATCTCTCCCTTCACCCGTCCCGCCTTCGACTTACTACCCGTCGCCGTAGCCGTGGGACTCGAAGTCGCTGTCGGTGTAAAATCAGCCGGACAAGACGCGAAAGTTTTCGACGCAGTAGCTGTAGTATCCGCACCGCCCGTCGCAGTGGCATTCCCCATCGCCGCTGAAGCCGTACTCAGCGAATAATAACTCTGCTCTACGCTAACACTAATCTCGCACATATCATGGCGACTCGTATTAACCCACCCACAAGTGACATGTCCTGTCACCGCATCTGGTCCAAAAGCATCGGCATTGTGATTACTTATACAATCCCAGTATTCGCCGAAGCCAATACCCGTTCCATCGTCAATTGTGCGTGCGAAATCTACATCGCAGTAGGCGAGGCAGGAAGCGCCATTGGAGGGGTCGGAAGGGGCGGTAGAGGGGGATGTTATGTTGATGATGGGGCCATTGCAGCATTGGGTAAAGGTTGAGGGTTGGATGCTGCCGATATTGCTAAGGGTTGGGTCGGAGGCGCAAGGCGCGTCGTCGAAAGGAATGGTGCCGCAGATGTAGCCGGAGAAGCCATTGGGCCAGTTGTTGGCTCGAGGTATATAATTGACGTCGAGGGTGATGCTTGACATTTTGAGGAGTGTTTAGGGGTTTCCGGGATGTGCTGGATTTAGTAGAAAAGTTAGTGACTGCATCATCCCCAACTTAGACTCGTACAAATACCTTTTCTGTAGTTTGTATCAGCAACGAATAGTACTGAGCCTAGTCCTTCTCAATTTATAGTGGAAGATGGGGAGAAGTAGCAAAAAATCAACACCCTTCAGATTCTTTGCTTGAAGTTTCGTTGCGGCACAGTAAAGTACGGAGGGATAGTAGCCTCTTGGCTCCAGCCTTGCATTCACCGGTTGAATTTCGGGGGCTGTATGAGTACCTAGGTACATATTGTAGATGCTTGATTGGCTAACGAACGAGGTACAAGTACACTTTCACAGCCAAGCACCCAACCCAAACTCACTGCGTCAACTTGAGATTGGTTGTTTTCGAAGAAGTCAGGACGGAGGTAAGATCTCCAGGTGTAGACTTCCACCCAACTCCCTCACATAACCTACCATTGTCAAGCCACTTGACATTTGGAAGCAACTGGCCAGTTACCCATCTTGCAGTTTTTGTATGCGTGCTGCCATCGCCAAAAGGCTCATTCATTCTCTCCACACGCTTTGGGTCTGATGTGGCAGTGTCGTTCGACCCTGGAATGCCGGACTTGCTTTCTGCAAGTGCTTGGAATACAACCAGCTGATCTTGGAGATATTCATCAACCAGCCCTCCCTTCTTGACTTCTGCGTCAAGTTCGTCGATAACCTTTTGTGCAATCTCTGTGCTGAGATCGCCCAGAGATTTGTTCTTGGACTTTCTGTCATAGAGCCAGTCTCGTCCAAACCGTAGTCCTGTCGAGGTATGAGCAACAAGAAGGGTGTATATTCGCGCGTTGTGTTTGCTGTCCTCGACTAATACGAAACTTGCTTCGACGTCCGGGAAGACCAGTCCCAATTCGAAAAGAATGGTTTTCTTGAGGGGCCCATGTAAAGCACTAGGAACAATTATTGAAACGTCGATCTTTGTGATATTCCCACGTTGCGATGGCCATTCTGGCGCAGAGAAGGATTGTCCAGGTGGAAGGGGAGTGACCTTGAATTTCGCTGAGCCAATTTGACGGCTGCCATGAGACCAGCCGCGATACTCCAGTTTGCGCTCGACTTTTACTCCGAATCTCTCGAGTGCTGGCAACAGAACTTGATCTAGATACTCGTATGATAAAGAGAAGCTCACGTTGGTTCCGCCCTGGATGCTGGCTGTGACTGGCGAGCCTGCCTCGTCTCCAGCAAATAGTAGGAATGGAAGAAGGGCTTGAAAGACCAGCAATATACTGGCAGCAGAATCTGCTTTGACCTGGATATTTCGGTTCACCAGATCGGCCGGGGACAGTTTTGCCCTGAATTCCACAGTCTTGCTTCCTACAGAACAGCCTGTGACTTCTGCTCTGGTAGCATCTACAAGAGTTTTGATGCACGCAGTATGCTGTGCTTTGAGCCCTGCAGATATGATCAACGATGAAGGTTAAAAGAAGAAAAGAAACAACGCACCAGCGCCACTGCCACTGCCACGATTGCCTTTCCTACACGGCGTTAGGATGCATTTGATCTGAGCCAGGGATCATGTTAGGCACCTGTTTCCGCGGACGTTTTCGATCCTTACAGGCGTTCCCGTGATAGCTGCAAGGGAAATGGCCAATCGCACAAGTTGCCCCCCGCCTTCCCCAGTTCTACCGTCAAGCTGGACCATCGTTGCAGGGTGAGGCCGTGGCTGAGGCTGAATCTGCAAGTCGGGCATGTTACACTTGCAGATTGTGGGTCCGTCAGTCAGCGTCAGCCTTGCAAGATCTACCTACTGTAGTGATACGGTAATTTTCTACGGTGACAGGCGCAGTGTTGATCTATCTGCGTTCTGGAAAGAAAGGGCTTGGGCATGTGTAGGCAAATGTATTGATTGGTCGTGAGTCACGTCGGCGAGAAGGCTATGACTATTTTCAATGCGGAATTTCCGTCTCACCAGTACGTAGAAGCGGCAGCGAGCATCGTAAAATGAACCAATTACAATATATACCTAGGTAGGTAGGTAAAACTAGTAATTTACTTTGTACCTCGGGATGTTACACTGCTTGAGTATTTCGCTTTATAAGAGTTAAATATTCCGGATGACATTTATACACCTTGGCCATCTAGAAGCATGTCACACAGTCTCGTATATCTTCATTGACGCTGGCTGATTCTAAACAAGTGCCCATTGCTTGTACTTGTACGCTATAGGTACCAGAGGCCCCCGCCCCCGCCATCTGTCAAAGCCTTGGCATCACCAGCCTTACACCATCCCATCCCCTCCCCTCGATTCTATCACCTCCAGATCTCCAGGTCATAATGCTGCCAGATGATGTCTGATCGATGCAACATCCTGCTCTACCCCTCATTCCTGTACGACGGCCAGGGCCAAGACCCGCAAGATGTCGTCCAAGATGATCCGCCACCCTTCACACGCGAGCAGTTCCAATTCCACCTCCAGCCCGAAATCTCGCTCGCGATTCTTCTTCAAGAGAGAAAGAGGGGCTTCAATGTCTACGAGCATCTTCTCCGGCGATACGGGCAACGGGGACACGCATAAAGAATTCGAGGTACTGTAGCATTAGATCCCTGATGCGCTCAAATAATGCTGATGCCGTCCAGCCGAACCACAGCGAGGACAAAATTCCAGCCTCGCCATCGCTGGACCTTGAGCTGACAAGATCGAGTGGCTTTCCTTCACCCGATTCCTATGTTGCTGCTACACACGATTCCGAATACCTGCACCTCAAAGAGAATATCAGACGCATTCGCAAGGCTCCGTCCGGGTCGGATCCGAAGAGAGTAGATCATGTTTGGGAGGTTTACAAGAAATTGCGAGATGAAAACCTGCAGTTATGCCAAAGCTTGCTACACAAGTCTCGTGGGTTCTATGCGAATGTAATACTTTGGGGTTATGGATGCTGACAGGCTGCAGAAAACACTGGTCGTAATGCTTCCATGGACGTCAGTATTGGGCCACTGGATACTCGATCATCCCATAGCACTGAATCATCTCTGCCATTCCAAATCAACGACCAGTGGCGGGCCGCAATCAATGAATACAAGGCGACTCAAGAGCAAATGCTGGGGAATCTACGGAATTCGCTGTTGGCAATATACAAATCCTACGAACCCGAAGTATCTAAACAACAGCTAGAAACCTTCCTATCAGACAAGATCATCCGGAGAAATATGATTTCCAAATGGCGAGATACCAGCGTTCATGCTTTAAAATCAGAGAAACTTTTATTTTGGGAGCAATATAAAATACGATCGCTGAATCTCGATCGGCTTAAGCTTGACCTACAAGCTACTGAGAAGCTCTTTGAAGGAGCGGAAACTGGCAAATCCGAGAACTTGACCATCCGCGAGTACGTGATTGCCCAAAATGGAGATATGATATTGGAATTTCCGCACGTATCAGATACTGTACTAAGGTTCCGCGTATCTTCACATCTCTTGGCCGAATCGTCTACAACATTTTCGCAAATGATCTTGCCTCAGCAAGCTGGAAATGGATTCTCGCTCGACTTGATGAATCTGCTTCCCACAGCACCTACCAAGCAGACATGTAAGGATGGTAGGGAGCTCAAAGTTTATCGAATGCCTCAGATTGAACTCAACCATAACGAAGCTCTCACGATACTTCTTCATGCAGCCCACATGCACAACACAAAAGTCCCAAGAGAAATCGAATACCCAGTGTTTGTGAGCATTGCAGAAGTGTGTTTGAAATATCAGTGTACCTCTCCTCTAGAATTACAAGTGGAGTATCAATGGCTCCCTCAGTGGTTGCATAAAGTAGGCGACCCTAACCCAGATGGATTTCTACTCATTAGTTACGCGTTCGGAATTCGAAGGATCTTCACTCGTGTAACGAAAACTGCCATTCTCAACGCTCGGAGCGACGCAGAGATCCAAAGCAAGGAACTCTGGCCCCAAACTGTCAGAGATAGAATCAAGGCTGTCCGCGCCGCGAAGCTTGCGCAGATTCACGAATGCTGTACGAATGCCATTGGGGATTACTTTCGACCACCTTTGGAACACGTAAATCGCAATGCGAGCCTTGGATCACTTGTGATAACAACAGAACCACGTTGTCCTAGGGGATCACATTTATGCGATGCAACGAATCTGGGATGGTTGATGCTAGTTTATAACGAACTGCGGATGCTCCCAAACATGATGAATAACGCCGCCTTCCATAATGTCCCACCATCGCCTCAGCGAAGTTTAAAAGAGTTGGTCGACTGTTTGAGACTGATGCCCAGTGCTCCTCAAGTTCACAGCGGAGTCTGCGACTACGCGCCTGCTTTCAGATCCGCAATTTACGATATCTACAATAGTATTTCTGGATTCACTCTACGAGATGTCACTGGTCGAAATGGTTGGGCTTTGTCGAAGCATGCTGGTTCGACGGAAGATCGATATGATGACATTCCTCGAGATATCGTTGAGCTGGAAGCACCACTACCCTCTCCGAGGGGAACAAGATGGTATAGATCTTCGTCGAACGAAAGCGTCAGCTTGCATGTTCTCTCAAAAATTGACAACCTCGATGATCTTAGTTCAGCTGCGATGATTGACAAGACTTTCTACAGCGCCTACAAGAGGAACGAAGCTTCACTACTTAAGAACGTCATGAAAGCAGAAAGAAGAAGGACAATATCACAAATTGGCCCTGAGATTCTAGGCTTCCGGAACCCCCCTGCTGTTGACTCACGTCGCCCGAGCGTATCCACCAACACCGAGAGCGAAGACTCCCAGTTGCTCGGCCCAGGCGAGGTTCAAGATCGATCTGTTCCACAAATCAGAATCGACACTACTGGCATAGATTTATACGACAGTTCCCCACCATACTCACCCACTGAGTCCGAAGCACCTACTGAGTCCGAAGCACCTACTGAGTACGAAGCACCTACTGAGTCCGAAGCACCCATGTCTCCTGAAGAAGCAGACCGCATTCTCTGGCCAAACGATGAGTTTAGAGGTGATTCTCCGGGCCCAAGTACAGGACCAAGCGAGAAGTTTCTTATGGGGGAAAGTCCGCATATAGAGATGCGGAGGGCGTCTGAAAGGAATCTTGAGTACGTTGAAGACAAAACGAGGATGGTGGAGGATGAGAAACATTTGAGGAAGGAGAAGGAGGCTGTTTTTGGTTTGGGGGTGAGTAATCGGTGTGCTTGTGGGCTTTGACTGATATTAAGCTGATCTTCGGTAGCAGCATTCGAAGAAGCCTGGCGCATGTACGGCCGATGAGATGACAGATTCCGAATAGAGGACTTACGATCCCAAGGGTTATATATGATGGCGATCATGATAATTGCCTAACCCAGGGAAATAGTCAAGACGATGGTAAGACTGAAACGTCTAGGTCTAGTGACAAAGCTAAAATCTCTTCAAGGGGTTTCTCAATATGAGGCTTCCCATATACCAGCTTCTGTCTACAGTAGCGGTGAGTCACTATTCCATGGATGACCAATTCGAGACGGTGTCTAAACTCCTTCGAATAAAGCATTCTCGAATCAGGGTATGGGATAAATCAGCCCCAGCCGGTCCAAGTTGAAATCTGCAGTCAGTCTTGCAATGGCTGAGTCAGAGTTTCACCGCAGGAATGGACCTCAGCTCTATTATCTTACCCAGGCTCGTCCATAGCCAAGTTCTATGTCCATCACAGCGAGCTGGACACGCAAAGCAAGACTTCGGCAGACCAACACTCATGTGACTCCCAGGAATTATCAAACGAAGGATGAAGAAACGGTGGAACGCACCAGGAAATAGTGACGACTTACGATCGGAAGAGAAGTTTTGATATTTAGCACGGCGTTGCTGGATCGCGGTATGGTACGGAGGAAGGAAGCTTAAGAGGCATTACTATATAGCAATATACCCTGTTATCTAGCTAGAACTCAATATCATGTTTTCAATTCAGCGTTTACTTCACGTACTCCCGCTATTCATACTTTTAAAGCTATAACCTGGAACTCCTGCATCTACAAACAAATCTTTTAACACTAGATAGTATATGTTGTGGACTGCAAGATGCTTGCTATTGGTTCGAAGTGCGGACATTCCAAGAGGAGGTAGTGGGGTGAAAAGGGGGGTGGTGAGGTTGAATCTAGCGACCAATCAAACGAGCCGAGGCTGAGAAACATCGAATTGCGTAACCTTTTAGCTTTTACAGAAGCAGCACACTTCAACACCACCGCAAAATAACAATGGATACAATACGCACCATGCGTACTCTGCGAAATGGACAGGCGCTATAGCGATCCATATCACCATTACTCGGACGAACACGAATACCCTTACCGGGAGCAAGAAGTGGAGGAACAGGAGCAAGAGCAGGAGGGAAAGAAAAGTGGCATAATGGCAACCTGGTTCTCGCGCGAGCGCTTACAGCTAGCTGCTACAGCTGCCGTATCAGGCGCTGTTGTCGCGGGCGCCATATTAGGATATCAGCATGTGAGGCGGGTAGAGAGGGTAGAGGATCTGAAGAGGAGTGTGCCGGAATTGGGAGATGGACATGAAGTTGATAAGGTGGGTTTGCTCTTCTGGGGCAGGAAGGCTGATGGGAGAATGATGTTTACAAAGATACATCTAGCTTACGGATTATGGCGCCGCTTCGAAGAACACGGCAATGAGTAAGGAGGATGAGAGGGGTGCGATATTCGCGGAACGCGCGTTGAAGGGGGATTATGATGATGGTAACTCCCTCTTCACACTCTTGAGAAGCCCCACTAACAGAAATCATAGAACTCATTCTCGAACAACTAGCCCGCAACCGGGTCTTCCTCACTGATGCTGGCTTGTCCAAGCTCCGCTCAGCATTTATAATCGTCGTTGGCTGCGGTGGTGTGGGTTCTCACTGCACGGCAGCACTCGCCCGCTCCGGTGTCTCTCACATCCGCCTAATAGATTTCGACCAAGTGACCCTCTCCTCCCTGAACCGCCACGCGGTCGCTACACTCGCAGATGTAGGAACACCCAAGGTCTCCTGCCTACGAAAGCGTCTACAGCAGATCACACCCTGGGTGCATTTCGACCTCCGAAACGAGTTATTCAGCCAATCTGCAGCGGATACGCTGCTAGGGCCCGGGTATGATGGCAGGAAGCCTGATTTCGTGGTCGATGCGATCGATAACATCGAGAGCAAGGTTGCGTTGCTGGAATACTGTTATAAGAATAACCTGAAGGTCATCTCAAGTATGGGCGCCGGGTGTAAGAGTGATCCGACACGCATATTCATCGGCGATATATCCTCCAGTACCGAAGACCCTCTCTCTCGTTCCACCAGACGCCGTTTACGTGCAGTCGGCATAGCGTCTGGAATACCAGTCGTATATTCCACCGAGAAACCAGCGCCAGGAAAAGCGCAACTATTACCCTTGCCTGAAGAGGAGTTTGCGAAGGGCTCAGTTGGAGAGTTGGGCGTTTTGCCGGACTTCAGGGTTAGGATTCTCCCGGTTCTGGGGACGATGCCAGCGGTTTTTGGATATGCGGTTGCGAATCATGTTATTTTGAATGTGACGGGGTATCCTACGGAGTATGTGCCTGCGAAGGGCAGAGAGAAGATGTATGATGGCATTTTGGCGCAGTTGCAGGGCTCCGAGGAGAAGCTTGCGAGGGCGACGACTCCTGGGGAAAATGCGCAGGGATTAAAGCTGGGTGTTACGGCTAGTGATGTGGGATATGTGGTTGAGGAGGTATATAAAGGGCGGAGTGCGATCAGTGGGGTTTCGACGAGGCTCGCGCTGGTGAGGTGGCGGAGTCCGGTTGAGGGGAGTACGATTGAGCTTGGTGTTGAGGGCCAGAAGACTAGTAAGGTTAGATTGAAGGATCTGGTGTGTATGACTAAAGAGGAGGCAGCTGTGCATGAGAGGGAAGTTGTTCGGGGTGCAAAAACGCCTGAAGATCTGTATGATACCGAGATAGTTGAGGCAGTGGAAGCCAGGATTAAGGAGGAGATTGCATATGAGAAGTATAGATGAGTAATTTTCCCTCCGATAAACAGGATTCGATATTCTGACATGTGTATTTGCATTCAGCTCTATCAAGTGATAGTTGATCTTTTATTCGCATTCTTCTCCCTTCCGTATCCGAAGTCACAAATACTTGTATCATCACCACATTGAAAGTATTGTTGCTTTACCTACCAAATGCTTTGACCTGAACCTCGAGCTGTCGCAAGTTTAGTTAACAATTCCTTTATGTCAATTCACGCTTCAAGTTGCATGTATTCATTATATTTGCGATGTTCCGGTTGCAAGTCGCAATTCGTGTTATTAAATTATTGCCGCATGCGGAAATCTTCTTTGTCCTAACGCGAAGCGAGCTGTACGCCCCTGAGTCCGCGACCTGCACCATCAATGCACTAAGGCATAACGGTTGCAGATGAATTCTTTATTCACATAGTATTCAATGTTGTCGAAGTCTGGGTTCAGTCGTACCGTGAATTCCTTTATTCTTCAACAATACCTTTTACAGCCAAAACTCTCAACTCGGATTGCTTCGTACCTCGCATTGACCATTCGATATACCAACTTCTTTGCATGCTCGGTTTTTAATACTACAACATGGGCCCCAAATCTACTCGGTCCAGATTCGCGCGGCCAGCTAGTGGATTATCGAATGCCGAAATCGCAAGTTCAGTCTTCAGAGCTAATGTTGGACATGCGCAATTTCCAGAAGCGACACGGCCAGTTGAAGATATTGGAACTCTGCATGATCCCCGAAACTTTCTGAGAACTTCTCAGCCGGTAACTCCTACTAGAGGAATACATTATGGCCACAGTAAGCTGCCTTCCCAGACCAACCAAAGAGAAGAAATTTCCTCACTAATCAATCAATATAGCTCCCAGCTCCCCCACCTTCCCGCCCCCTCCAGGTCTCTGGTACAAGTTCTGGCGCTTTGCCTATCTCGCAAGCCTCATATCCGCCACAATACTATTCCTGCTTTCGTTGAAGGAAACACCCAAAGACATCGCCTTCAGAGACGAGTGGATCACGGGCTCCCATGGCGTCGGCGAGTCTGCTCATTCTTGGGTTAGCAAGTTCTTTGAGAATACAAAGACTAGCGGGAGTCCTGAGCCTGAAGCGACTACCGTGGTGGTTGTGGAGACGCCGGAGCCAGAGCCAACTGCGAATGTAAAGGACATTACTCAAAGTGTTATTGATTACCTAGACGTCAGGCAATGGGACCTGAATGTGAAACGACATTTAATTGGGCAGCCAAAGCCCACAAAAGAGGAACAGACAAATACGGCCACTTGGAATATGAACGTGAAGCAATTCCTCGTAAGTAGAGCAGCAGCTGCGAAGGAGAAAGTGGCAGCGGCGCAAGAGAAGATGTCAACAGAGAGTCCCACCTCCAAGCCAACAGACCTCGCAAAATCAAACTCCGAGTCCCACACGACCAAGTCATCAAGTATCGAGGCAGAAACAGAGCCCAACAACTTTTATTCTCCGGCGCAAAAGAATGACCTCTTCCCCAGACTGGTCAACGTGGCATTGAGCCTTTATGAACCAATCTTGAACCACGAGCCACTCGTTGAACTGGTAGCAAAGATCAGGGTCGCCCGCGAAGTTTTCCACCACGCTGAACAAACTCTGAGAGCCAGAAACGCAACTCTATCTCACCAGAACGGACATCATAAAGCCGCGTTCAAACAGATAGAGGATGCTCTGAGCGACTATAGACTCTTAGGCCGAATCCATGCCGACCAAGTCTTCTCGGAGAACCCCAGCAGGATACTCCGCGCGATCGACACATTCCAACAATCCATCGCGAAAGCCAAGACGTCGAGGAAGGAACTAAAGGCACATCACGCATTACTGGATCGGTACAAGTGGGAGTTATTCCACAACTACTATCGCCGCGCCGAACAATGGGTACAGAAGCTCTCGCAGGCGGAAAACGCCATCTCGCGCTTAAGCAACTACAGCGAGAGCGCCACACCACTCATCCACGCGAATTTCGACACGGAAGCCAAGTTCCGTAGGGTCAAGGACCTTGGCAAAGCGCAAGCGCGGAAGACGGCGCAGCTGTCGCTGGTTGCTCGGATTGAAGTACTATGTCGATCGGCGGAGCATTCGCTCAAGACTGCGCGCGCGAGGACGGAGAATGTGCTGAAGGGTAAAGCGGAGGACGAGGCGAGGTTCGGGAAGAAGAAGGGGAAGGAGCTGGGTGTTATTCGGGATGTGGAGGTGCAGAGGGATTTGGTTACGTTGATTAAGCAGGAGACGGATAAGAGGTTTAGGGTTGCGGATGAGGCGCTCAGGGAGATTGTTTCGAATAAGGGGAAGAATGTCAGGGATGATCCGGCGTTGGTTTAGGGGTGTGTGTTGGTAACGGAGGATATTTGCATGTTTTTATTTGGTGCTAGGTTGCAGTTTGCATTGTGTAGTTCAGAAGCGTACTGGTGTCGGTTTCCTGAGGCTTAAAAGCTGTCTGAGAGCTCACTTCCCGACTTATACTTGCAGATGAAGTGGGCAGATCAAGTTATTCCACTCTCTTTCTCTAAATTTCGATCGGCTTATTAGGTAAGCTATCTTTCATTTTGCTCTACCTACAATACTTTTATCATCTTCCGTGTTTACGGGCAGCGGACTTTCTGAGCTGAAGGTGGCTTGATTACGACCGTGTACAGTAGTGGCGCTGTATACACACGTGACGTCTCCCCCTTTCTCTCCATGAGGTCCCCTTCCTGCCTCGAAGCTAATCAGCGTCCGATGAAAATGTAGCCGTGTTTCGATACTGAGATATTTAAATGACCTGTAATAATTCATCTTAAGATATTCCTCAGATAAGCTATGCAGCTTGGAACGAATGCAGGGGTACACTGAAGTTGAGTCGATTCTCTTGTTTCCTAGAAGCTAACTTTTTGTCATCTACAAACTGTATAAACCTGCAACTGCTCACTCATGGTTTCGGACGGCTTTAATGTATTGGTACGCTATTGAGAGGCTTGGAGACCCTTGGGTATTTCATGGCTGGTATTCTAACGGGAGCTAGTTCAAGACAGCTAGAACTCCAGCGTCATAAAAGAAATAGTTCTCAGTCCTAATCGCAATTTGAAGCTGCAAATTGCCCAGACCAATTATCAGTTTCCTTGTCGGTTTTTAAATTAAGGTGCCTTGACTCCAATGATCTTCGGTTTCAAAGCAACATTTACCAAACCACGCAACGACGATTGTTCTCGACTTCGGAATAACCTCAGTGGGATTTACACACAGACTCCGAAGCAACCCTCGACAAGAACTTTTCGATCCTATCTCAGCGAAGAATCTCTACCCCAACATCCATTCTCAGCGTTATATGTTCGACAGTCCTCAAACTACATTGAATTATAGGACAATCTACCAAGTGCGTCCGTTCATGAGTGGATTAATGGCAACCTACTCCTTCTTTGGGCCCGAAGAAATGGCGGTGGAGAAAGCGGAGTTCAAACGCTTCTTGCCCCTCCTGAAGCCGCTCTGGAACCCTCTGTCGAGTCGCCATTACTTCAAAACACTCAAGATTATGAACTACTTTTCGACACGGCTTGGCGATATTTCACCTTACATCCAATATTGGGCTGGATTCTGTGGTGCATATACTATCGGAGAGACACCGTCCATAATGTATCCAAGTAACATCGACGAGCTATGCGACATCATGATCGGAACAGCAGCTTTCAAGAAACACGAACACATCGATCATCTGAAGAGACTCTTAGAAGATCCATGCAATTCAAAATGGATTGGGGACGCAAAGGAGGGCTTCAACTACTTGGTTCGAATGGCAGGCCTGCTGCGAGGATCCACGGGGACCAAGGAGATATTGATAAAATGCGACTCTTTGGGAATTGTTCTCAGGCCAGTGGCCCCAGCCAACTTGTTGGAAGACGACTGTGCGATCTGCCGGGAGCCATTGGGCGAACAATTCAAAAATGTGGCAAGTATGCTGTCAAGGAATGTAGGCATCTCGGGCTCAGAATGGTCTTCAATAACCTATCTGCTGGATGACTGCACGAACTGCGTCTTTAGCCAAAGTGAGAAGGAGGATAAGGAATTCCTCGAAGTAATGCAAGACTTCATTCGCGAACTTGCAATGGTGTATCCTGGGTATAGGAAACTCCAACAAGGCATGCCTTTGACTTGCACGTACGGAGTCACAACTGAATGCGGGCATAGATTTGGCTTGTATTGCCTCAATGCCTGGATTCGACAAAATGGTGACCGAACTACGTGCCCATGTTGCCGAATGAAACTGGCAAAAGGAAAAGCAGCGAGACGTGGATAAAAGAAAATTGCTGGAATATGCGGTTCCTGTACTACAATAGAAGATTTTCAGGCTATTGCTGGTATGATCGTCGACGTCCCTGTCAGACGATCATGTAGGTCGAAAGGGGAGCCCGTAAAAGATTACAGAAGAGGGCGCTTGGGAACGCCTCTTACGGAGTAGATATTCGTTGGAGGGCGTGGTCTCGAGGTCGAACTGGACACTTCATTGGAGGTATGTCAGTTAGAGTGACTCTGGTGTAGAGAATTATAGATGTAGTTTTGGGTGCTATTCGTTCTACTGCCATTGGGATAACGTAGGAAGGTAAGAATAAAACTGAACTACAATGTGAAGTAGCGGTATATTGGATTGGATTGTCCAGATCATGCTTAGTAAGTAGCGTTGTTTGTTTCCTTTGCGCGGCTATTTACGGGTAATAGACGCAAACGCGGCGCGACCCCCCTATAGAAGACACATCTTTGTGTGTCTTTGACACAGCCCTTTTGTAAAAGTTCCATCTGCTTTCCTTCCTGGCAACAAGATGGATTTCCTTCAAGTATATCCCCCTTTTCAGATTTCCCTTTCCACAACTCAGCTAACAGCTTCCAGCGTCTCGCCCGCGCCCTTGACAGGCCTCTATTCCCCTGGAAGAAGCTCATCATCGGCTTCTCCCTCGCACAATACGTCTTCGAAGGTTTCCTCTCCCTCCGCCAATACCAAGTCTTAAAGCAGACCAAACCACCCAAGGTTCTGAAAAACGAAGTGTCTCAAGAAGTCTTTGACAAATCCCAAGCATACGGTCGCGCAAAAGCGAAGTTTGGTCTCTTCAGCGGCCTCTTCGGCCAGGTCCAAAACACAGCATTCATCTACTACGACGTCCTCCCCAAACTCTGGACCCTAACCGGATCATGGCTCCTATCCTACGCACCTGCACGCTTCACTGGCGAAATCTCGCATTCCATCGTCTTCGTCCTCACGTTCATCGTAATCCAACAAGTCATCTCGCTGCCGACATCTATCTACCATACCTTTGTGCTGGAAGAGAAGTTCGGGTTCAATAAGCAGACACACAAGCTGTTCGTAATGGATATATTGAAGTCGCAGATGCTGGCTTTTGTTATGGCTCCTCCGATCTTGGCTGGTTTCCTGGCTATTGTGCAAAAGACTGGGAATAGCTTCTTTTATTACCTTTGGATGTTTGGTGCTGGCTTGCAGGTCTTCATGATTACTATCTACCCGATTACGATCTTGCCACTTTTTAATAAGCTTTCTCCACTGCAGCCTGGCGATTTGAAGACTGGTGTTGAGGGATTGGCTGAGAGATTGAACTTCCCGCTACATGAATTATATGTGATTGATGGTAGCAAGCGGAGTGCGCATAGCAATGCGTATTTCTTTGGCATGCCGTGGAAAAAGCATATTGTCATCTACGATACCTTGATTGAGAAGAGCGAGACACAGGAAGTTGTTGCTGTTCTTGCACACGAACTTGGTCACTGGAGCTTAGGTCACACTACGAGGCTGTTTGGAATCTCCCAGGTATGCAGTTTCGTGAATCTTGTTTGAAGCTCTCCTATTAATCAACTTGCAGGCTCATTTCTTCTACATCTTCTCCCTGTTCTCCGTCTTCATTAACAACAAGTCCCTCTACCAATCCTTTGGCTTCCACAACGAATTCCCCATAATAATCGGCTTCATCCTGTTCTCGGACGCTCTTGCGCCAATGGACACAGTCATCAGGCTGCTGATGAACATCCTGAGCCGAAAATACGAGTTTCAAGCCGATGAATTCGCACAGGGGTTAGGATACTCGACAGAGCTGGCTCGTTCTTTGATCAAGCTCCAGATCCAGAATCTGAGCACGATGGATGCGGATTGGATGTATGCTAG
Source organism: Lachnellula occidentalis (assembly GCA_007821535.1). Lineage (NCBI taxonomy): Eukaryota > Fungi > Ascomycota > Leotiomycetes > Helotiales > Lachnaceae > Lachnellula > Lachnellula occidentalis. The sequence goes on from QGMI01000491.1 coordinate 26,788, forward strand.
CTACCATTTCTCGCATCCAATTTTGTCGGAGAGATTGAGTGCACTTGGATGGGTTGATGAGACGACTGTGGTGTCGGATGAGAAGGATGAGAAGACTGCGAAGGCCAGTGGGAGAGAGCTGTAAAATGTATAACCACCAATAACGCGATTCCCTCCAATATCTCGTCGTAGTGTCTTATATCGTTGTGTCGGGTTGGATCCGTAAAGTTCAAGCCTCCGCCTTCTTCAACTTCTCGGCCGCTCTCTGCTTCTTCTCCTCCATAAGCCTAGCTTTCTTCTCCATTTTCCTAGCGTCCTTGTCTATCGACTTGGACACCTTATGCGCAGACTCATGCTTCGTTTTAACTTTCTTGGCCTTTGGCGCCTCGACGTCCACCTCAGAATCATCCCCTGCAGCTTCAGCTTCAAGCTCTCCATCCCTCCCTGAATCAACCGCACGACTCGCATCCCTATTTCCCACATCCCCAACCTCAATACTCTGCTCCCGTTGATACTCCTCTAAATCCTGCCACCCCTCCTCTGCCACTGCTGTCCCGTCATCCATTCCCTGCCCCGCAATCTCCACATCAATCCCCTCACCATCCCCTTCATTCAACTGCAACGTAGGAGCCAGCCATTCGCCCTTGAGTCCTGCTTCTACGCGCTGAAGATTGTGTAGTGTAACCGAGGAGCTGGAGCCCGCTGTTGGGCCGGATGCTTCGAGGCGCGCGTTGGGCAAGAGATGCGCTTTGGTGCTGGTGGATGTGAGGTACGAAGACAGGTATTTGAGGGCGATTTCCTGGGAGACTGGAATTGAGGGAATCGATTTGTGGGGCGGGAAGGCTGACATGGTTGCTCTTTCAATTGAAATAACTGCTTTGAGTTTTTTTGTACAGTACCTGAATAAATGCTTCGTCGTGGGTAACAGTCTTGAACATTAAGCTCCAGATCTTTGGTAGAAGCGGCCGCTAGCGTTTTATATTTCCGTTCTGGAACGACAACTTCGGATATCAACCTCGAGCTCGCATGCTAGCCATTGACCACCGAAACGTCGCAATATGCTGTGTCTCCGCTGCTCGAGAGGCTTAAATGCCTTCTCCAAACTCACAACCGCGTCCGCATCACGAACAGCACACCTCATAACCCCCCTATCCACCGCCTCAAAACGGTAAACCTCCCACGTCTCCTTCTCCCCACCCCCTTCCAAAACACAACTAACATCTCTGACCCTCTCTTAGAGCCTTCACATCCCTCCCCTCCCTCCGCCCAACCATCATGCCATCCTCCCTATCCTTCTCCCTCCGCCCCAATCCCACCACCATCACAGCAACCAGCGCCACAACCAACCTAGAAGCTGGCGCAGCGATCCTGCCCGTATCCACACACCCATCGATGAACTCGACACAGATCCGGTGCGCGGGGCGGAACACGTTCAACCCGAGTCATTTTGTGAGGAAGCGGCGACATGGCTTCTTGGCGCGCTTGAAGAGTCGGACGGGCAGGATGATGTTGAAGAGGAGGAGGGCTAAGAAGAGGAGTACGTTGAGTCATTAGGTGGGATGAGATGGGATTCTTGGGTGTGTATGATAGAGCGGGAGGGTAGTATGCAAGAGAG
>QGMI01000492.1:0-28226 GCA_007821535.1 Lachnellula occidentalis
CGTTCGGGCTGTTCTATTGACGCCTCGGCCGAGGTTGCCTGTTGTGGACGGACGGGGGATATCAGCCGCGGTGCGGGACGGCCAGCTGGATGGAAGGGGGGTTGTATGGAGAGGGGGAATGAATGGCTGTTGGTGCTGGATACTTACTGATGGGAGGGTTAGGGAGTGGAATGGAGTACGGAGATATTAGTGTCTTTGTCTTCGATGATTCAAACCTTATGCCCGCATCGGATCTCGAGGTATTTGGCATCGTGTCGACAAGTCGAATCCCGAGTTAACAAGTGAAGCACGCGCATATGTTTTTCATTGCGCCGAAACCGATGTTCCAATCTACGGAGTATATCGAAAGGTCAGGGCGCTGGTAGGGTTTCATGCATGATTCTGGGGCTGGTTAGGTAGTTAGTTGTATGCATGTAGTCGGCATGTATAGATGGATAAGAGACGTACGTTTGTAAAACATTCATATCATATGGAATCGCCAACTGTAGACTGCTGATGGCATGCACTTCCTCGCAGCTTCGATCGGGGATACGGGCGCCGTCTACAGCCGATGGATTCTAATGCGAAATTGCTGGTTGCTGCTGCGAGGGGTGTGGCGTGCGCCTGTCGGTTCGAGGGCGCATATTGATGATGAGGATGTTTTAGAACCTGCTGGGGAGGTTGGTAAACATACATAAAGTATGCTCAAAGAGGTTCCTGGTATATAGAAGTAAGATGAGTTTTAACAACATTATCTTCACTCACTTAGCGTAACATTCGCCACGTCGAGAAATGGTTCCTGATTTATATTCACAGATTCCCTCGTCGATTCTATGGCACTCAAAGGATAGGCTCGAGGATATGTAATAGATGAGGTATATTGTAGCGAGTGGATAGGGGTTTTAGCTGAGAGTGGGATTTGTGGAGAGCCATGTTAAGTTGAAGAGTAGATGGCGTGTTCTAGGCTAACTAGATTAATCGAGAGTTGCTAGAGGGTGGCTTTGTATATTTTAAAGAGGACGGAACGCAGATAGGGGTGATGTTATTAATCCATCGAATGATTTAGATGTATTTTCATGAAAAGGAAAACTGGTGAGGAAACTTCTTCACTCACGCAAGGTGTGTTGTAGCCTGAACGGGTAAATTCAGAACCATGCGAAGACTGCCAACTTTTGTATGGATGGTTTGTGAAAATAACGCGAGTGATTTCGACGGCAATGCGATATCTTGTTAAGGCTGCATAATCACTGATTTGTGATCTTAATGCCTGGGTTTGCTACCCGAATGACGTTGCGCCTAGGAATGTAATAGAGGAAGAACGTCTTGACTTGAGGGGAACATACCGACTTTGGATAGATGAAGAGATAGATAAAGAGCAAAGTATAATGGTTTTTGATAATTGAAAGGTCGCAACCAGAAGAAACACCACTGAGCTTCCATCAAGAGTTTAGACGGGTGGTTTGTTCAAATAGTATTCCAATCTGGTCCATGGTACTTGTGGACCATACGCTCATACAGCGACAGTACAATAGGCTTTAGGTCATTTGCTCAGCACTAATTAAACACAATTGTTTTCGCGCCATTAAGCAAGACTCGTCTTTCAGTAACCCACTTTACCGCCGTAGCCAGCACGTTACTCTCAACATTGCTCCCTTCAGTCGTCAACTCCTTGGGGCTCAACGCATGATCCACCCGGACAACATTCTGCTCAATAATCGGACCCTCGTCCAGATCACTCGTAACGAAATGGGCGGTTGCGCCAATGATCTTCACACCACGATCGTATGCTTGATGGTAAGGCTTCGCTCCCTTGAAAGAAGGCAAGAAGCTGTGGTGGATGTTGATGATCTTCCCGGACATGGCAGAGCACAGCGCGGGTGATAGAACTTGCATGTACCGAGCCAGCACAATCAAGTCGATCTTCTGTTCCTTGACCAATTCAAGAATCTTGTTTTCTTGATCCGCTTTCGTTTCCGCTGTGACTGGCATGTGGTGGAATGGGATTTTGTACGTGGCTGCCAAAGGCGCAAAATCGGGATGGTTGGAGATGATGAGAGGAATCTCAATTTTGAGTTGAGATGTGGATTGCCTGAACAACAGATCATTCAAGCAGTGCCCAATCTTGGAGACCATGATGAGAACTCGTGGTTTCCGCGCCGTCGATGAAAGTTCAAAGTCCATGGACATCTGCTGGGCCGTCTCATTGAAGGAGGTCCGTAACTCATCGAGATTTACTTTGCTCTCCACATCGACTGGTGCGAAATGTACGCGCATGAAGAACTTCTTCGACGTTGGATCACCGAATTGTTGAGAGTCTACGATGTTGAGGTTGTATTGGGCCAGGAATCCGGTGACGGCGTGAACGATACCGGCTCGATCTGGACATGACAGGGTGAGGATGAATTCATCCCTGCTAGCCATTTTGGGAGTGGAAGCTGAGGATGAGGATATACCGTATAAGCAGTGGTTGAAGTGGTGGTGCAGACCAGGACTGTTGCTGGAAGAACTGGAGCGGTTCGAAACTACCGTTCGAGGGGTCCCGGGTTCTTGATCTTGGATGAGGTTAATGAGTGGGCTATTGTTTGGAAAACTTCAATTCTGGTCACGTGGCGACGCGGCGACGCCTTCCCGTTCCGGACAGATAGCTTCTATGCATGTAGAGCTCTGGAGAGTGACAGAGTGACTTCTTTTTTTCCAAAGAGGTACCTACCTAGGTACCTATCATATTGGTACCGAAGTCTACTAATAAGCTATCTGAACCAGATATCATCTCTCCTGGATATTACCCAGTTCCCTTCCTCCCTCCCTCCCGGCCCCCACGGCAGTGCCCCCGGAGGGCTAGCGGAGCGTCACCTACGGACTTATCAAATAAGGTGGTTTGCATCCCATTTTATATTATTCAGGAATCTATATATGAATTAACTAAATAGAATAGTTTATATTTAAGTGGTTAACGAGACGTAGTGACGCTCCGCTGGCCCTCCGGGGGCCACTGCCGTGGGGGCCGAGACGTGCTTTATCAGATTGGCATTAGTACCCGAGTAGGCTTATAGACAGGCTGCCCGTACCCATATTATAGTAGGAGTAAAGTACATAGTAACAAGAAGCCACCCAAAAAGCATGCTCCAGTCCACAACCTCACGTGTATTGTGTACACGTGATTGTGTGGTCTAGGACTGAAGAGCAAGAGAGCTACGGAGGATACCGACCTAGGTTAGGCTGGTAAGTACCGTACAGGATGAATGAATGGATGAATAAGGGTGCCCCCGTGACCTGCAGAGTGCTAGTGGCAGTCCAAGCATTATCCCCAGGCCTGGACTTCCCACTTCCCACGCGTACTCCGTAAGGCAAGGAATGGCAGGCAGCCTTGGCAATGACGAGAGGAGCTTTTGTTTGTCGTGGACGTGGCTGTGCATCGTGTGGTAGCACAGCACAGCCACAACAACAACCAGCGCCAGTCTTATTACGGTGACGACGATGCAGCAACAACGAATACTCCGTTTGTAAAACGAGAAAGTAGTATAGCTAGAGAATAAGAAAAGGGTAGAGAGAAGAGAAGAGATGATTCAGACCTGGACTTCTTGACATCCATCCCTTGACATCTTTTCATGGTTATTATCTTCATCCTTGGTAGCAAACAAGCATCATCCATCCATCTCCTCGCCTTGCTCTTGCCTTGCAAAGCTTCATTCGGTATCAGAAACGATCGCTAGGCCACTTTCGACTCCATCGCGTCCGCCTTGGGATTACCACAACGCCGCAATACAAAGTACACCAACAGAACTCATTGCTACAGTTATCAATTGACAGTATTGATATACGCATAAGATACACCATCAGACGCCAGGGAGAGTTCCATCTTTCTCTTTCAAGCCAGCCATGCGTACGTCCTTGCCTCGTTCTTTGTCTCTCTCTCCCTCTCTTCCATCTTTCTCCTTCTCCTTCTCCTTTGGGGTGGACAATCGAAGTATCTCCATCTTCTGCGACTACACGAATCAACGCACCACCACCACCACCACCACCACATACAATACGATTCGCAATAAAGCGGCACTCCTTGTCGTCGACGCCTAGTGCCGCGTTTCCGCCATCGATCCCAAATAATAATGTGCCAAAAGTGTAGCACATTATTATTCGGCCTCCTCTCCACTCTTTGTCTCGTCAGCAGAGCGTTGCCAAGAGACAAGGTGTGCACGTGCCCAGTATTGGCCGTTATTGTTATCTTAAAGCCACGCCTTCGCCCGATTCCAACCCGGGCCACCCTTTCTTGATCCTCAACATCATCCACCCCCCCCACACGCCTTGGGATATTTCACTCTTCTTTCTCGTACCCCCAACCAACCAACCAACCACCAATACTCCATTCCTCACCTCACCTCAACTCACCTCACCTACCATCCTTCTCTCCCATATCGATGAAGAAAGCTTCGCCTGACTCTCAAACATATTTAGATCGCATACGCTCTTGGGCTCGATCCAAAGCGCATGGCCCCTCTCCACTCTCCAAAAACTCGAGCCGACCTTCGACTCTTCCCCTAAGTACTATTCCGCAGCAGCAGCAGCAACAGCAGCAGAACGGATCTGTCTCCCAACATCACAATGATACCACAAATGTCCCTCCCTTCCCCTCGGACGACCTGCCAGGCTTTGGGCCCGACTCTTCGAATTCCACATCCAACAATGTCGCCGACAATACATCCTCCGTCCTGCCAGAACCAGCGCCACCTCCGCAGGTTGATGGGCAGGGGACTGTCATAGACGACCAACAGCCCCCCAAGAAGAAGAACGTCCTAGTGAGATTTCTGTTCACCGGCAAAACAATCGTGCTATCAAGCTACGTAAACCTACTATTGGTATTTGTACCGGTGGGTATAGCTGCAAAGGCTGCAAACCTCCAGCCCGGAATCATTTTCGGGATGAACGCCATTGCTATCATTCCTCTAGCAGGTCTACTCAGTCATGCTACCGAGAGCGTGGCCAAGAGGATGGGGGATACTATCGGTGCACTAATGAATGTTACTTTTGGCAACGCAGTAGAGCTTATTATTTTGTACGTGCCTCCCTCCCTCACCCCTTCTCCGTGGATGAAAAAAACGAATAATGTGCCAAAACTCTGGCACATTATTCGACCACTTTTTTCATCATGGAGAGCTTTCTCCATCATACCGTATGAATCCTGCTAACTCCCCCAGCATGTATGTCTCCCTCGAGAGATCAAGGCAAGAAAGAGCGAGAAGCCCTCTTAAAGGCATTATCATATCAATCGAGTCCCATATCATCCGACCCATTTCCTTTGTTTCCATTACCCATGCTCGTCCCCGTGATTTACAAGACTTTTGCTCACATTCCATTCCAATCTTACAGTATTGCACTCCAAAAGGTTCGTACTCTCCGCCCCCTTATAGACCTTCTTCTGACTTTTCAGAATGAAATCCGTATCGTCCAAGCTTCACTGCTCGGCTCGATTCTTGCCAACTTGCTTCTAATCCTAGGCATGTGTTTCCTACTGGGTGGACTACGTTTCCAGGAACAGGTATGCTCTTTACTAATCATGTATCAACAATTGCTAAGATTCCTAGATCTACAACAGTACTGTTACACAAATGAGTGCATGTCTGCTCAGCTTGAGTGTTATGAGTCTCTTGCTTCCAGTACGTCGCCCCACTGCAATCCTGAACATAACTAACCTTAGCAGACTGCCTTTCATGCATCATTCAAAACTGAAGTGGCGGCAAAAGCTACCAGGATGGTATTGAAAGTTAGTCGAGGAACCAGTGTTGTAAGTTCTGTTCTCCCTCCAGAGAACCTATCTGATTGTCCAGGTCCTTTTGATTGTATACGGAATGTATCTGCTTTTCCAGCTCAAGTCCCATGCATACATGTATCAAAGTACACCACAGCACATCATCGACGAAGAAACGGCTCCAGGTCCTGTTGCACAATGGATGGAATCCTCTGATGACTCAAGTTCATCGAGTTCTGATTCCGATTCCGATGGCTCAAGCGGTTCCAACACCACTGCAAAACGTGTCAAGCGACTCATAAAACACGGAGGAAGAAGACGTCGCAAGTCGAGTGCTGGATCAAGGGATACTCCCGATGCTGATGCTCGGCCACCGTCTCTTGGAACCAGTTCCATCAGCCCTGTCAATACTGCTGTCCCCATCGACGAGCAAATTACAGGAACTGCTGGCCCTCGCCATGATGGTGCTGAAGACGCTGACGATGAGCACCAAGTCCGTAGTCGACGTAATTCTCATGGTAGTAGCCTTGTTATGTCCAGAAAGGAACGTAAAAGAGAAAAGGAAGGTAAACGTCAAGAGAAGAAGGATCGCAAGAAAGCCCTCAGAAACCAAGGCACAATTACCGAAGGTGTTGTCACCAATGAGAAGACCGATGCCGAGAATGATCTCAATGCTCCCCGCCGTGTCGACTTTGCTGTTATCAACGAGTCGGAGATGCAAGAAGATGATTCACCGCAGAAACGCGCTCGCACTCTGCGACTTAACCTCCGACCTCAGATGCCAAAAACTTTCTCGCAAAACGTCTTCACGCAGCCAACACTCACCCCATCTCCTGCACCAATGGCCGGTCCAATTCCCCGTGTTAAGATGGGCATTCGCCGTACCAATTCCTTGCCCGACCGTCTCAACCAAACCAATTCCGGAGTTCCACGTGCAGGAAATGTTGGGGTCCAGCCACCGCATGTCAACAGCCTTCCCCAAACCGAAAATACAGTAAAGCAGGATGAGGACGACGGGAACATCTCACGTACAACTGCCATGTGCCTGCTGCTCATCTCAACTGGTCTTGTGGCTGTCTGCGCTGAGTTTATGGTCGACAGTATCAACGCGGTTGTCGAGGAACAGTCAGGTCTCAGCGAAACGTTCATTGGTCTTATCATTTTGCCCATCGTGGGTAACGCCGCCGAGCACGTGACTGCCGTCACTGTTGCTACCAAGAACAAGATGGATCTGGCTATTGGTGTTGCTGTCGGTTCTTCTATTCAAATCGCCCTCTTCGTCACTCCATTCATTGTCCTACTTGGATGGGCCATGGGTAAAGAGATGAGTCTTTACTTTACGCTTTTCGAAACCGTCTCCCTTTTCGTCTCGGCCTTTATCGTCAATTTCTTGGTTCTGGATGGGCGCTCGAATTATCTGGAAGGTGCCTTGCTCTGTGCTGCATATGTCATCATTGCTGTTGCAGCATTCTTCTATCCGAATGAAAATGAGCAGAGTAATCTTGGAGGAAATGCGGAGGCTAGTAGCAAAATGATCCGTAGCTTGGTTGGAGGTGTGATTGGCATCTAGGTGGGTTGGGAGGAACAGGGCTCAACTGATGCACGGTTATTCTGAAGAAGAGGAGAAGATGAGATAGGAAGGAAGGAGTGCGTACCGTTTTACATTGGCTTTAGAATTGCCCAAGTTCGGGATCTGCTTTTCGTTATAATTAGCTTACTTGAGCTGAATTATCCACTCTTCTTTGACTTGCTTGTTCCTTGGTGTCTAGTGCTCTCTGTGACTGATTTTATATTCCGAACCCCTACTGCTGCAAAGTTTCAAGCTCGTATCGAATAGAACGCTGTTATTATTATCCTTCCACGTTCTACTTGACACATATAAACTCATACAACTTTTCGTCTCTATTGTTCCGTATAGATTTTAGTTAGTTAACCTAACATGGGTAATCTCTTCGTTCGCCTGTTCGCCTTTTATCCTTGGGTTTTCAAGATAAAGAATCTGTTTGACACTATAGCGGACCCTTTGCTTGGCATTGGCATCGAGCAATTGGAACGTGCTGGTGATGGTGGGAATCCATAGACCTTTGGAAATCAATCATGTATATACAGTATGTGCGGGAACTGGATAGTTGAGCTGTTTTGCCCCACAGCAGAACATGATGGATTAACCTCCATATAGCTAGTAGTATATCCCAATGCCACAACTTATTAAGCGAAACCAAGCCAATTCCGTAAACTTGATCGAAAAACTGGCGTTTTGCTCTACATCTTGATGCTTTTCGCTTAGATGGGGGCCAAAGCGCCTGCTCCACTCCTCATATCAGAATCCTAGAATAGGGGGTAAAGTCAGGGTATGGTGCTATGATTAAGAGTATAGACCCACTATCTATGCTCATTCTTACCAAAACAGCTCGAAAGGACAGGCCAAGAGAATGTAAAACGTATAGCTGGGTTAGGGATAATGCTAAACTAATGCAAGTCAGAGGTAGGGTGCGAGAGAAAAACGGGGCAGAACAGCTCAAGTATGAGAGAAGCTTGAGGTTCGAATCAAAAAGGCGATCAACCGAGGTGTTTGAAATAAGGTAGTGAGTGAGTGAGTGACTGAACGCGCTGCACTTGCACAGTCCGTAAGCAGCTAGGGTAGTGAGTGATTTGGTGTTTCGGAATTCTAGGGTGAAGTAAGGTATCATTGACAATTACCTTGTTATGTATAGGCAGATATGAATGCCGAGCGCAGTGTTAATCAGAATGTCGAGAGGGTGAATATGGTGATGTTTAAATTTGGTTGTTCTGGCCGTCCTAATGGCTTTAAGTCGGTGAAAAGATTTCAGGAATGAATGATATTGTTTTCATTTCTTGAATGTTAGTATCATAAGGTGATCACTTCACTACAATTATAGATCTGTATTATGAGGTTCTAGGGTTCTATTATTAATTGCTTATCTTGCTAGAATCGTAGTATTATAGCAAAGAGGTAATAGCCTCTTCGCCTTATATAAGCTATACTAAGTCATATGACTAATCCCCCATTCTAAGTCTAATATATCCTAGTACTAGCAACTTCTCTTTTATAGTTAGGCTATAGTTGCCTAGGATATATACAAGTATATCTCCTCTATACCTACTACTACTAGTATAGTATAGGCCTCACTTTTACTAAAGTAATATAATATAGTAAAATGCATTTTAAAAGAATATAAGAATATAGCTATATTACTATAAGGATTATAGATTAGCAGCCTAAAAGCTTAAATCAAATAGGCTAATAGTAATCTAGCAATTAAAGATAAAATAGATAAGGAAACTAATAAGAAAGCATTCTTAGGATACTTAGAATCGCTTATAAAGAAAACGCTTAAAATGCTTTCATAGGAGAAACCTAATATAGCTAGCGCCTTATACGCTTCTCTTTACCTAACCCTCGACTTGTATATAAAGCTAATTTGTATTAATAAAGGTCTCTAGTACTTTATTGCAATTGCTCTTTATTATTATATCTACTAGGTTATTATTACTATTAATATATCTAATCTCTAGAAGCTCCCTCTTCTTATAAGATTATCAAATGCTTATAATATTAATTATAAGGTATTTCTTCTTTATAGTACTAAGCTTAATAAGGCACTTATAGAAAGAGTAGGAATTAGTATAGATAATTATTAGAATTAGTAGAATCTTAAGCTATACTAAGATAAGGTTTATTATTATTATAATAATATAAGACATATTAATGCCTCTTACCATTTTATAGATCTTAGAAGCTAGAACGCCTTTAAGTAACGCGTTTACTCTTTATTAAGCTCTAATAGATAAGGTTGCCTTTAATAGTAAAGTTATTATCTCTTAGCTTCTTATTTATAATAATGACTTCATATCTAATCTAGGAGCTAAAATCTTTATTATTAGCAAATAAGCTATTAATAAAGATAAAAAGCTTTATTATAGTAAGGTCTAGAAGGATATAATTAATGCCTCGATCTATACTATTTATTTGCTACTTTAATTGCTTGTTAAGCGCTATAATATTATTAACTATAAGGTCTTAGTATTATGCTATAACTAATAGATTAAAAGCTACTTCTAGCTAGTAAATTAATATAATATATGCTTTTTAAGCGTATTGCTTGACATATTAATACTTTATATTACTATTATCTATAATAATATTAATCTTCTTTCTCTAGTCCTTTTAATATAAATGTAATATACTATCTTTAATTATTAAGATATAGCTATTAAAAATAAAGGGATTCCTAAGGGTTAGTTTCTTTTTAGGCTTTGCTTTAAAGTCTACCTTTATTAATTCCTCTTCTTTAAATACTAAGAAAGTATTAGTTTTTAAGATAAGTATATTATTTATTTATATTTTTATAACTTTAAATTTATTATCTATAGTACTTACTAGCAGATATAGAATCACAGATAATAAGGGGCAAACAGGCCCGAAAATGTGCTCTAAAAAGAGGTAGAATTGACCTGTTTTTACTCTAAGGAACTAAGTGAGATAAGCCGAAAAGGCTCTATATATAGACGAAAAGTAGGTGCCTCAGGCACCCTAAGGCATCCACAAACGTCATCCAAAATAGGGGGCCCAGGCGTATTATACTCTCAGTAACATATAGGTTATAGGTAGATATTATTATTAGTAGCTATTCTTTATAGTATTTGCTATAAGTAGCCTACTAATAGATTCTAGCTTCTATAATACTATAAAGGGGTTTGATAATAATTATAAGGAAATTGTTAAAGTAGAGATAGTATATCTAAGTAGGTAATTATACTAAAATTATATACTATAGTTCTATCTAGGATTATATATATACTTAAGTAATATCATAAATCTATAGGCTGAAATATAGTAATATAAACTTGTCTAAGGCCTAAAATGCTATATTAATATAAAGAAAAGAAGGTACTAGTACGATAATGATTTGCTAGCTCGATTGCTAAATCGTAAAGGATTATATTAATATAAACTCCTTCTTACTATTACTATAGCCTTAGATAATAAGCTTAGACTTCTTATATAATATTTCTATTACTTTCCTTTTTACTTTATCTACTATTTAAGAGTTAAAGATGTAAAGGCTAGTATGCTTTATAGTATTAAATCGCTTAAAGTAGAAGATACTACTTCTTATTAAACCTTTAATCTTATTATATCTTAAAGCCTTAAATAGTGTCGGGATATAGGGTATTGGAGGTATTGTAGGTCATGTGATCTAGTCACATGACATCGCGTAGCTTAGTTAGCGAAGAGTACTAAACCTCTTTGCTTCTATAACCTCTACTTAGAATACTAAGTAATATCAACTAGAATACTAAATTAGTCTTACTATATAGTAACAAGTGATTAATTATCTAATACCTAAGATACTAATACTAATTAGTAGTTCATCTTATAAGAGATAGCTATAAAGTAGCAAGGTTTTAACTAGAAGAGATAGAAAACATAGCGCTAGATTTAACTAATCTAATTAATATATTATGCTTTTATGCTAAAGAATTGCAATGATAACGCCTACATATTCTTCTAGACTTGACTAATTAAGTTAATAGAGAGTCTATAGACATTATTATCTAAAGATTTGAAAAGCTTCTAGGGCCAACTAACTAGTCTAATAAAGCTATATCTATTATATAAAACAATTTGCCTTATAAGCTCTTAGATTCAACTAACTAAATTAATAAAGTAGCTATTCCTAGACTTAACTAACCAAGTTAATAAAATGTTTTATTAGAAAGCAACCTTCTAAAGCTATATAAGCTTCTCCTTCTTCTCTAAAAACCTTTAAATTTTCTACCCTAAATCTACCTCCTCTAGGTCTAAAATACCTAAAGAAATAATAGTCAAATTAAGTAATAATAATAGTATAGATAATAGTAGAAAAGGTAGAGCCTTAAGCCTTAGGAATATGCCTCCTATTTATTCACAAGCTTTAATACTAGGTCTAGAAGCTTAGCTACTCTAGAGAAAACCTTACTAAGGCTAACTAATCATAATCCTAATTCTATTAAAATACGCTTATAAGGTAGATAAGAAGACATAAGGATAACTAATAGATGCTTCTAATATTAATAATATTAATTATACTATACTAAATAGCTTCCTTATCTACTATATATACCTATACTTAATAAAACAATAAAAAGATAAGGTATTATAAGAGTTCTTCTAAACCTATTTCAAGGAATAGAAGGTAGAGACATTTTATAATTATAATAAGAATAATGTCTAGATACTATAGAATAACCTTTAGAAGAATAGAGTCTTTATTAGTATTAAGAGAGACTAAATCCTATATGTACTAGTAGATATCTTAATAGAAGAAAGAAGATATTAATAAACTAAGGAAGATATAGTAATATAGATATAGAAGAATATATATTTCTATTCTTATACTAACCTAAAGTATAAAGAGAACTTTATATCTATATCTCTCTTATTATATTAACCTTTCTAATAGATATTACTAAAACTCCTAACTATAAAGAAACCTCTACATAGATTAGGCATTCTAATAGTAGTCTAAGAATAAGTCTAAGGACGTTTATACATTTAATAAAAGGATATCCTTAAGAGGGATAAGAGACCTAATAGGCTTAATAATATAGAAAAGCCTAATAAGCCTAATCTTTAAAGGTCTAATATAATGCCTATTATTATTAATCAAGTTAGAAAGGCGTATAAAGATAACCTTTCTTTTTAATAAAGGATTAATGATCTAAGAGGCAGGAACCTTAAAAAGGTAGTAAGACTTAAAGTATTATTTACTAGTAAGATAGGATATAAAGTAAAGATGTCTTATCTTATTAACTTGCAATTTAGAGTAGTCTAGTATAAAGAGAATCTAGCTATAGCATTTAAATAAGATTAAGCTTAATATGCTTTCTATTTCCTAAAGTACTACAAGTCTCTAAATTGTAGTAAATTAAAGAGTAATAGCGATTATAGTAATTGTAGGAATGCTAGTAATATTAGAAATAGTAGCAATTACAATAACCTAAAGTAGGGCATACTACTAATTCTTCTTCCTTCCTAGTAAAGAGACTTAAAATATAGAAGCATAATATCTCTAGTACTAAATAATAAGATTATCATAAAGTAGATAATTAACTTATTAAAGCTATACTATAATAAGAAGTAGAAGTATAATAGTAAAGTATATAATATGCTTAGCTTTAAGATTAAGATCTTCTTTAAAAACTATACTAATATAAATTTCCTCTCTTATCTATATTACTATACTTTCTTAACTATACTAAAAGATAATATATTAGAGTTCTACTATAGTACTCTTACTAGAAAGTAGTTAAACTTTTGCTTTCTTATAAAGCATATATAAGAAGAATTTGAAACGCTAAAGAATCGCTAGTAATATATAGTAGAATAGTATAATACGTTGCTTCTAAGCATTATGTAGGAGCTAGCTAGTAATGATAAAGACATACTAGAGTGTTTATAGATACTCTTTAATTAATTAGTAAAGATTTAAGTATATCTAGCTCTTAACTATTAGAGTAAAAACACCTTTTAAGACTAAGTCATTACTACCTATAATAATATTAAAGAATGCGAGATATATATCTTTACCTCTATAGATACCTATTATAGTATTTGCGCTTAATTGCAATTAGTAATTATAGTATGATTAAAGGAGAGAAGATTAAGAAAGCAAGTAATAAAGAATAGATAGTAGTACTAATTTATCTTTAAAAACAAGACTAAATCTGATTAGTTCTATATAGATTAGACCTTTAGTACTAGTAGAGGCACTTTCTATAGTCTCCTAAGAAGTAATAGTAGCTATTAAGGTTGCTTTAACTTTTAAAGTAGTAATCGAGGCCTATAGATATCATTACTATAAAAGAAGTACTATATATATTATAAAGAAAGCTACTAGTCTATAAAGCACTTGAAAGACGAGAGAAATACAGCATTTATAAAGTTTAAAAAGAAGTTGAATAATCTTAATGCTTTGTATATAAAGTATAATAGCTTCCTAGTAGAGGCTAAAGGCATTAATAGCTTCTAGTCTAATAATAATAATATAAGAGAAGAACTTTATAAAGCCTATATAGGAAATGAAAATGATAGTAATAATAATAATAATAAAGAAGAGGTCTATAGTAACTAATTCCTTATAGAATATAGTAGTATTAATAGCCTAAGTACTATAGCAATTCTTATAGATCAATCAACCTTATATACTCTTATAAGAAGTAATATTTTTATTAAGAAAGGAAAGTAATATAAGATAGTCTTATCTTGCAATTCTATGTTAAAATTATCATCTAAATCACCTTCTAAATCACTCTTTAAATCGCTTTAGTTCCCTAAATCGCCTATTTTTATAGTAAGCGATTCACTTAGCAAACTACTTAAAGTAAGCGTTTTACTAATTAGCATTTTGCTAGGAGTTAGCGTTTTGCTAAAAGTAAGTATTTTATTAGAAGTAAGCGTTTCGCTAGAAGTAAGCGTTCTACTAAATGTAGGCATTTTGCTTAGCAAATTACCTTTAAGAGTAGGCATTTCACTTAGTAAGACACTCCTAAAATTATTCCTAGAATCACCTTAATTTAGATTGATAGTATTCACATTTAAAGACTAATACTTATTAGAGCATTTCTATAGGATTATGCCTAATAGTAGTATAGTAAAAGTCTCTATAGTAGGTAAAGACTAATGTATTATGCTAATAAAGCTATTCTTAGATCTTAAAATGAATAATAACTTAGTAGGAAAATATACTATCAAGTTTAGTAAAGGCATAGCTATATTAAAAGGCATAGTCTATATCTTAACCCTACTTAGACTAATTACCTTTTATATATTACTAATAAATACTCTATTCTTATTCTATATTAGTGATATAGACAGGCTAAAGGTTAGGCTAGACAACCTTAAGAACGTCCTAATTTAAGATAATTTAAAAGTCCTAGTTATATAGAAATCGGGATATCTCTAGATGCTTTTAAACTAATTAAAGTAGATAGTTGCCTACTATTATCTAACTAATAGTAAGCTTTATTAACTCTATTACCGTTTTAGATACCTATCAATTTAGAGACTCTCTAAGATTTTAAAGCAAGCTAGCTATAACCTAGATACTAAGGCTATTTAGAAGCTAATAGAATACTATTACTAATACTAAAAGAACTAGAAGGTACCTAGTAGATTCAAGTTCTTACTTTAAGATGACTATAACTTCAATTTTAAGGTTATTATAGACATACTTTAGATTAATATAAAGCCTATACTATAGGTAGTCGATTTAGCTATAGGCTTTCAGGCTATAAGATTCCTAGATAATATATCTACTAGATGTATATAGGATATACTAAAGCTATACTAGATCGATTTATATTAAGGACTACTAGATATAGTAGTTTATAATACAAGTACTAATTTTATAGCTATGCAATTTAGATAGTATACTAGATCTATAGGAATTCAGGTTAAGGAAATCCTTATTAAGGCCTATAACTTAATTAGGAAGATAGAGAGATATTATACCTTCTTTTAATAAGCTTTTATAATACTCTATAGCAAATTGCAAAGGATATTATATTAAGATAATATCCTCTAAATGGCTATAAAGGCTATGAATGACTTAGTAGGCCCAGACAGCCTAGTACCTACTCTACTTATTTTTAGGGCCTATCTATAAATAGTAGATAACTTACTACTATCGCTAAATATTACTATATAAGCTAAAGCAATTTAGAAGGCAATAAGCAAAATATATTAACTATATACTATATGATAAGTTAGTAATGCCTTTATAATAAGAAATAGCCTAAATACTTCTACAATTCTCTCCTTTCTCCTTTAATTAGACATTTGTATCTTCTATAAAGATAAAGGCTAGATAGGACTATTTAAGCTGATCTTTATAGATAAAGAAACATATATTATTATACTTCCTAGTAGTCTAATGCAATTCTATACTATTATTATTAAAGAATAGCATATAAATAAGTATAGTAATAAAATTAACTTTCCTACCAATTTAAAACCCTAATAAGTAGTATAAGGAGAAATCAATCTAGATATCAAGTGAGTACTAGAGCTACCGCCTATAGATACTAATAATACTATACTAGCGCTAGAAGACGCGCTAGTAGCAAAGTCTAATAATAAGGCTAGAGAACTTCTTCTAGTATATTAGTATTATTATAAGGTACTAGTATAAAAGCAAGGCTATAGATACCTAAAAGGATTAAAGAATAAGTATTACCTAATCCCTAATTTAGATATAGAAGTCATATATATTATAGTATAAGAGAGTAGTACTAAGATCATATAGACCTTTATGATAGTAAAAGAGAAAGAAGACCTTAAGCTAGCTATTAAATTAAGGTAGTAGGAGTATATTACTATGTCTAGGAAGCTATTTAAAGCTTTATAAATAGTAGAATTTAATAGCTTATTAGGATAAGGAGTCTTTTGCTTTATTATCTATAACCCTAAAGTATATAGTTATATATACATCTTTAAGGCTTATATAGTTAATAAAGTTAAGAGGAAGGCTATAGATAAGCTATATGAGAAATTGAGACTTATAATTGCAGGCTATAGCAATTATAGGAAGGAGTTTATTTTAATATAATTGCTAACAATTTAACGTACTAGCTAGTACGTACTAGTAGCGCTTGCCCCTTTATTAATACTACTAGGATTTTTGCTATAGCTATAAGATATTACTTAAGTATATACTTAATCTAAGTTAGACCTAATTAGAAGCATTTTAGCATACTTACTACTATAATTTAAATATCTATACTCTAATAGTATGATCATAATAGTAATCAAGCTACTCTATAGTATTATAGAAGTAGGGACCTATTAGTTTATAATATATAATTATTACTATAAGGAGAAGCTTATAATAAGATCTTTAACCTACAACTTCTACTTCTTTATTACTAAGGATAGCTATAAAGTAGGAATTATTAGAATGTAGATAGATAATACTCTTATCTTTTATAATAAGTAGTTTGCTAAGCTTAAGGATAAGGAACTAGCAAAGGCTAAATTAAGGGCGAAGCTAAAAGAGAAGCTAGTAGAAGGTACTCCCCTAATCTTTAATAGCTATATCTTAATATAAGAAGGAAGTAATCTTCTACTCTAGTAAAAAGAGTAAGAGAAGAAGCTTAAGACTATTAATATAAAGGCTAGCGACTATAAGTAGGCCTATATGTAATAGTATGCTTAAGGCATATATATTATATTAATCTATTAACTAGAAGCATCATTTAATCTATTAGTTATAGTATAATACTAAGACCTAAATAAGATTAAGATAATAGTACTTAATAAGCGCCTTAAATAGTAGAAGACGAACCTTAAGAGAGGCTTATACTATATCCTCTTAGACTTCTTAATAGCTAGGTTGTTTATCTTTATTAATAGATTGCTAGTAAATAATAAAGATTTAAGTTCCTAGTTAAGGTATATCATTATACTAGCAAATAAGGATATAAATAAAGCAAAGAGCAAGTTTACTATTAGAGGTAATATTATATACTAGAGCTTAATAAAGAATAAGAGAGTTATAAGAAGTAGCCTTATATTAGAGATCTATAGTATAATTACTAGTATTAATATAGGAATCATAATTAGTATAACGCTTAAGCATATTATAAAGGAATTAGGACTATCCTTAATTAAGATAGTTATTTATATAGACTTATACTCCTTCTATAAATGCCTTATCAAGCTTAATATTACTAAGGAGAAGCGTCTTATGATTAATATTATAAGCCTGAGAGAGTTGTATAAGGAATAAGAGCTATATAAGATCTAATAGATTAATGGTAAGGATAATCCATTAGACGTAATAATAAAGACGAATCTAAACCGATCATTAGAGACTCTAATTAATAGGAATGCACTTATAATATAAGTAGAAGGCTAGGTAAAGAGAGATAGATTAGGAGCATTAATAGAACTATAATACTAATTATATTAAGCGTTTTCTTATAAGCGTTTTTATAAGCGTTTTAATATATGATTCTAAGCAACCTAAGAGCATACCTCTTATTAGTTTCTTATTAGTTACTAAGATCCTTCCTTATACTCTAATTGGCTAAATTGATCTTTAGCTACATTTTAAACTATTCCGAGGCTAATCATATCGTATTGTCGGCTCTACCCTATTACTACTATATACTAGGTTTATACAATCATATTGCTAATTATTACCTAATTAAATTGTAAGTAGCATATATCTATATACCTATTATAGTTATAAGCTATAGTCGTAGGTATATACTTTAATAATTAAAAGATATAATAGAATTAATTAAGAAAACATTTAACTTTAATACTAGAAAAGCTAACTTTAAACAACTTAGCATATTATTATAGTTTAATTACTAAAGAAGAATAGCTTTATAGAAAAGGTATTCTATTATATCTATAACTTGTACATAATAGATTACTTTATCTATATAGAATACTTATCCTACCTGCGATTTACTAAGACTATCTTAGCATTCTACTTCCTTAATATACCTAGGTATAACTTAGCTTCTTTTTCTACTATCCTTAATCTAAGCACTTATCTAGGTACAACTTAGCCTTTATATTCTACTATAGACCTAATACCCTCCTATTATTTAACCTAGAGTCTACTAGACTACCTTTTTATAAAAGGCAGAATAATAAAGCTAGCTAGGTTTATATAAGCAACCTGCTTATAGGTATTAGCGTTAGAAATAAATGCTCTACTACTAGTAGACTATTAGTATAATACTATTATAATACTCCTAATAATAAATTATAGTATAAAATAAGTAATTAAAAAGATTATATTTAAGTAAATATGCTTAAAGTTAAATGAAAATAGAAAGAAAAAAGATATAACTTATTTAAACTTCTATTTCTTTAGCTCTAGCTATATTAGTTTCTTTATAAAGAATATCTAATTAACTATCTTAGCTAGTACTATACTAACTTGCTCTAGAGACGCTATCTTAGCTAGTATTATACTAACTTGCTCTAGGGATACTACTAGTAAGGTTACTTAAAATATGTTATTAATGTGATTATTAAGGTTAAATCTTAGGCCCTTACTAGTATTATCTTTGCCTAGTATCATTAGATCTAGATGACTAGATAGAAAAGAAGTCTAAACCTCTAGTAGTACTAGACTAGTAATATGCTTATATAGAGCATTATTCTAGAAGCTAGAGTGGATTTATGCTAGATTTAAACCTTCTAGTTAGCTACTAGCAGGTTCCTTACATTTAGCTAGCTTCTTAGGAATTAGTTGTTCCTAGGAGAGGATTAGTACCAAATCTTCTAGCCCTATACTACTAAATTGCTTAGAAGGTATTGATAATAGTAGCTCTAAAAGTCTTTATATAGATATTAATATAAGGGATTTATAAAGGGCGGGTCTTAGCTAGGGCCTAGTATTATATTAGTATAAGATTATTATAACGCCTACTATTATATCACCTTATAAGATTAACTTCTCTAAATATAATTTAAAAGCTAGAATAAGAAGGAAAATAATACTCTATATATAACTTAAAAGCTAGAATAAGAAGGAAAATAACACTTTATATATAACTTAAAAGCTAAAGCAAGAAAAGAAGAATATAGAGAAAAAGAACTAAGATAGTAAAAGCATATATATATATCTGCTATTTCTATGCTTTAATCTTTTATACTAGGACCTTATCCTTATTACTATATATATATTAGTATAATGCAAGCTAATAACTACTATATAGTTACTACTTACTTATTATCATTATTATTATCTTTAACTAGTTTTTTTAGCTTCTTCTTCTTACTTAACCTCTTTTTCTTAGTATTATATAACTCTATACTATCTAGGTATTAGCATTCTACTAACTAATAACTACTATATAATTAGTACTTATAAGGGCTCCTTATTATTATCATCTAAAGACATCTCCTACTTTAGCTTTATAGACTCTTTACTAGAATAATATTAGTATATAACTAGTATAAGAGGTAAAAGGCTAGAGAAGATAGAAAAGAATATTATATTAGATAGATGAAAAGGTAAATAAGAAGTAAAGTTAAAGTAATATAAAGTAAATCTAAGTAAAAGAAGAGAGTTAAAAGAAGAAAAATAATAACTTATTAGCTTAGCTTCTTGCAATTAATACTAGGTAGTAGCTTGATATTATATACTTCTTATACTATATTAGTCCTAGTATAATACTAATAGTAATAGAAATATACCTTGATATAAGAGCGGATTTTAGAAGCCAAGTCTTATATACTAAAACTATTATTATATTAGCATCTAGCCGTCTATTTTTAAGTATCTATAGTAGAAGAAAGAATTCTTTCTTAAGAATAAGAATTAAAACTTAGAAGTATATATACTTATATATTATATAACTTATATTACCTCTTATATAGCTAGGTATAGGTTAGTATACTTATAGTTTTAGGAAATCTAAAGATAACTTATATAAATCTTGAAAGTGCCTAATAGTAAAGTAGTAGCATCCTTTTATAAGTACTTATAGCCCTTTAGGCATTTGATCTTCTACTTAGTACCTTACGCTATCTTATTCTAACTTCTAGCTAGTTATATACTAGTATGATATAAGAAATTTATTATCTATAGTTAGATATTACAAGTTCTATTTAATATTAGTATAATATATACTAATAACTAGCTATTAGCCTTAGCAAGTTAAATGTTTAAAGATTATTAAATATAACTTAGTATCGCTCTTAGGTCTTTAATATTAAAGTATAAATAAAGTATAATATAGATAACTAGGTAAATAAGAAAATAAATTATAGGTGTACTTATAGTATTAAGAGATTGTAATACTAAGCTATACCTACTTTTAGCTATAGCTTTAGGTATATATAAAAGATAAGATTAATTAGATAAGAAAACAAATTATAGGTATACTTATAGTATTAAGAGAGTATAATACTAAGAGTAAGGTAGAGAAGAAAGGTATATATATAGAAATAGTATAAGGCAGGTATAGTACTAGATACTTGCCTTTTTCTACCTTTATTAGAAACTTAAGTAAATTTAAAAAAAGAAGCTATAAATTAAAAAGGGTTTACTTAAACTATAAGCTATAACTTATAAGTAGAAAGGTAATATATATAGACTAAGATATGCCTTAAGATCTAAATATAAGAGGTTATAGTATTTTATGCCATAGAGAGGTAGATACTACCTTAGAGATAATATTTATATAATAACTATCTATCTAACTTAAAAAAGTAATAAAATGAAGCTTATAGTAATATAGACGTAAGAGAGACATTTAAGCGTATAAGTTATATATAGATTGCTAATTTAGCAAAGGAAATAACTATTTATTAAGTTAGAAAAGGCTTTAAGAAATAGGTTAGAAGAGGAAATATACTATAAAAATTTACTCTAGTAAACTTAAGTTTAAAAACTTGATAAAAAGCTTTAGGACTACTTTATAGACTTAGTATGACTAATTCTAAGATATATTTAATCAATCTTTAATACATTTAATAGGTTAGGGGTAGTTTAAAGGATTATATACTATTTAGGTTAAAGAAAAGTAATTTTAGTAGAGTAGAAGAGAAGTTAGAGAAGTTATTACTAGAAAATTAAGCTAGTACTATAATAGGGATAGCGCACTACCCTACATCAATAGAATAGGCTATTTACTATATATGAAGGTATCTACCCTCTATTACTAAAGGTAAAGCTATGCCTAGATTATCCTAGTAAATTACTAGCTAGGTAGTTTACCTTCTAAGAAGGATTAAAATTAGTATAACTTAAGTTCCCTTAAAATATACGTAGCATTCTAGCTAAGATCGCTTTATATATAATCTTAAGATTATACTAATAGGGTACTAGGGTACTAGTATTAGTTCTCCCTATTTATACTTTTAAGCATTTTTAGTAGCAAGTTTAGTTTAGATTGAACTAGCTTCTATTTATCCTTTAGCTAACCTAATACTAGTTCTTTCTTATATATTCCTTCTTCTTTCTATCTAAATTTATAGTTCCTTTCTAATATTTCTTTTAATTACTAGTTTCTAATACTATGCCTTGATATCTTTATATAGTTAAATAATATAAAGAGATCTAGGAAGTACCCTAAGATGGTTATCTATAGCCTCATCTACCTTTATCTAAGGATTATACTCTTCTTTCTTATAAAAGGCGTTATAACTATTACCTAGATACGATTCCTTAATAAGATACTAGTACTTTAAAAGACTATATTAAGGTAAGTTTTATAATTCTAAAATAAGGATTATTAATTAAAAGCTAACTATATTATTATCTAGCGAAGGTATATTATTTCTAGCTCTATATTCCATTTTATATATAGTAATACTAGAGGTTATTCCTAGATTCTCCTGCCTATCTATACCCTTCTATAATATTAAGCCTTTTAGGAAACATATATAGTACCCCTAAGCTTGCTAAATGCTATAATAAGTCTAACTTCTAACTAGTAGAGTTTTATCTTTTATAATAATAATTACCTAATATATAAACTAAGACTCTAGTTATTATCTATATAACCAACCTAGTATATAAGTTAGTTAAGTATAAGCAAAGTACTACTATAATCTTTAAATTATATTAAAAAGGAGAAGTAAGTATATCTAATATTCTATTCCTTTTCTAAACTAACTACTATATAGTCTTCTTTTAAATGCCTCTCTTTTTAAGATTAAATAAGAACCTAGAATCCTCTCTTTACTATACTAGCATTAGACTAATAAACTATATGAATATATTATAATATCTAAGTATGACCCTATATTAGATAATAATGATATATAGTCTCTATTATTCCTTAAAGACGTTATTAATAACCTTAAGATAGTATATTATTAATTATATACTCTTATACTTATATAGCTATCCTCTTCTTCTTTTTAATAGGATTCTAGTAAAGAGGTAATATCTATTAGAATCCCTTCTTTCTATTAGAAACTTTTTAGGAACTTTAATACTAAGATTTAGTTATTAGTTAAGAGATTACTAACTTAGATTAAGTACTTATTAGTCTTAAGGTTTAAAACTAAGTATAACTACTAAAAAGTATAATACTTTTATATATATCCTAAATATTAAAAAGAATAGCAGAAATGCAAATAGCAACTTAGTATTAGGCTAGTAGTAGTATAGCTATTAGATAAAGAGTAAAGTTTAGATATTAATATTTCTATTAGTAATATATAACCCTAGTCTTAGCGCTATACTAGTAGGTCTACCCTACCTCTTTATCTAGAAGGTAGTAACCTCCTCTTTCCCTTTCTTGCTAGAGTTATAAAAAGTAGTATATAATCTTAATCTTAGTACTTTACTAGTAGGTCTACCTTACTTCTTTATCTAAAAGGTAGTAACCTTATCTTCTCCTTTTTTGCTAGAGTTATAGAAAATAGTATATAATCCTAATCTTAGCGTTTTACTAGTAGGTCTACCTTATCTCTTTATCTAAAAGGTAGCAATCTTATCTTCCTCTTTCTTGCTAGAGTTATAAAAAGTAGTATATAATCCTAATCTTAGCGCTTTACTAGTAGGTCTACCTTACTTCTTTATCTAGAAGGCCCTACCTTTGCCTTTACTATAATTACAGAAAATAGTATATAATCCTAGTCTTAGTACTAGTAAAAGCCTACCTATAATTTTACCTAGTATATAATATAGCCTCCTACTATTGCCAATTTAGTATAATACTACTTTCTACCTAGTAGTAGCACTTACTTGTATCTGCTTCTACTAGATCCTCTATAGCTCTTACTAGTCCTAGAATCTACATTATATTATAAAGACCTAAAACGCTCTAGATCTTGATCTCTACTTCTTATACTAGGCATAGAATCTCAGCTTTATAAAGACTCTAGGTCTTTAGTATCTATACTTATTAAAAGACTTATCTTAAGATAAGTAAGTACTAAGTATATACCTATAAAATATTTTACCTAATACTAATCCTTTACTAATCTTACTAGAAGAATACTTACCTATTAGAGTTTCTAGACCTAATATAATTAATACCTTTTAAGTAGTATTCTTACCTAGGACTAGTTACTTACTACTTTACTTGCTATACTATATAGATTTTAATAACTACATCTAATATATAGCTATACTATCCCTAGGACCAAGTTGGCATTCTTTATATTAATTTAAAGAAAGTAGTAAGAAGGAAGTATAGATAACTAAAGAAGGTAGTAAAAGGCTAAGCTTATATTATAATATTATATTCCTTTTAATATTTCTTTCTTATATAGTTATAATATAATTATCTTCTTATAGTTATAGTCTTACTTTATAATAATAAAATAGTTTTTAAAATACTATAATAATAAGAAGTAAAGCTTAGTTATTACTAGCAAGTTAGCTGAATATTAGTATTAAGTTAATATCCTATTATATTGCCATTTATCTATAATAAATAAAATTGGCATAAGATAAGAAAACTTAAATATAAGTAAAAACTAGAATGTTAGCTAAATCTTAGTACTAGGTTAAAAGCGTACTACCTTGCTACTATAATAAGTATATATAGTATAAGATATAGTATAAGATAAGAAGAACTTAAATATAAGAACTAGATTATAGGCTAGCTCTTAGTACTAAGCTAAACAAGCTCTAAGAAAGTCTAACCTGCTAATTATAATAAATAGATTTAAATGATATAAGATTATAATATCGTAATCGTTATCTAATTATTAGTACTAAGCTAATACTCTACTTTCTTAATGTATAATAACTTTACTTAGCATATTAGTATAATTCTCTTTTAATACTTTTAGGTATATAGTATAATTATAATATAGATTAAGTATATATATAATTAAGATAGTAATTTAGATTAACGTTTTTCTAATTATCTAATTATAAAGGCAGCTTATTTCTAGATCTTAGAATTAGACTAGAATCTTTTCTAATCTCTATAATAGGCCTAGTTAAACGGCCTCTTTGTAGGGTAGTTCTTTATAGTACTATGACTCTGCTTAGACTATTATAAGTTAGAGATATAAGATATAAATCTACATTAATATTAATCTACTTATTATCAAATAATAGTAGAAACTTCTTAGGTCTTAAGGTAGGTAGTCAAGTTAGCGAATTATCTATTTAATTAGCAATAATTTAAACTAGCAAATTAATAGAGCTTATATATACTAGAAGTCAAATTGATTAAATATATACTTAAAAGATCTTATAGCGATAATATAAGACGTATATTAGGTATAGCCTATATATCTACTTTAGGTAGTAGAAGTAGAAACTTTACTTTTAGATATACCTTTTACTAGTTTCTTTCTAACTATATCTATTTTTCCTACTTAATTATTTATTCTATTTCTAGGTTATAAGATACTTTAATCTTAGAATATAGGTATTTCCTAAGTGCTATACTAGGGCTAGGACTCTATTAAGTAGAAGGTAGGACATTACTAGCTTTATTATAAGAATTGGTACTATCTTTTTAGGGACATCCTAGTCCCCTTTTCATAGGCGTCTTAGTAGCTTTAGCAGCTCTATTAACCTTCTACTACTCTTAACGATCTATTACTATTAGTTAAAGATTATAATTAAGATAGTAAGACTAATAATACCTATCTTATAGAAACTAGTATTAATAATCTTAATTGCTAAAAGACCTTTTAAGCGTAAGAAGATACCTATAGATATTATATACTTAGTAGCTTTAAGATCCCTAGAATCTAAAGTATTGCTACTATAATAATAGTTAGTATCTAGTATAATACTTAGATAGGATTATCTTACTATAATATTACGCCTAGTAAATGTAGATATATACTAGTCTACTATGTTTTCTAATTCCTAATTTCAGCTAGATTGGTATTCTGCTTAATAGCTAAGAACTTTATAGTAGGTATCTTAAAAAAGAAAGAAGAGAGACTATATAGTATAATTAATTAGCCTTTATCTTTAGCCTAATTTAAAACCTTCTTATTTCTATATATCTTTAACTTTCTAATAATATTAATAACATCTTCTTTAAAATGCAAGTAAGAGATATAATATATATCTTATAAGTAAGAAGAATCATAGAATGGCTTTAAGGTATAAAAGAAATAAATAAGATAATAAATAATAATAAAACGGATATATTAGCGCTAGTTATAGTAAGGAAAGACTTTAGCAAGATAATGTCCTAGGCCTAAGCACCTAAAATGTTAGTAGTATACTAGAATATATATATAGTATCATACCTACTACTTGCTTACGGCATATATTAAATATAAACCCCTAGAAGCTATACCGCTCTAGGTTCATATGCCGCTATTTGAAAACACGCCTAGTAAGATCTAAAATCGCCTTAAAAAGAAGCTTAAAAGATAGATAATAAATTGATATTATATTCTAATTAATATAGATATACAAAAGTATAATAGCTAAAGCCTAGTAAGTATATGCTATTATAAAGCTAGAGTAGAATTGGCTTAAACATACCTAGACTAGAAGGGTATTAAACTAAAAAGACAATCTTAATAAAAATGCTATAAACGCGTTTAAAGGTCATATTATACTAGATATCACTCTAGTCATAAAAAAGGTAGGCTTAACTTTTGCTAATATAAATAATAATAATCTTAATGCCTTTAGTATAGATTTTAGTAATCTAAGGATTCTTATCATTTATAGAAGCACGTTATGTATTATATAGAGCCTTGATAGCTAGACCTATATTATGTTAGTATTATATAGTTATAATCCTAGTATAAGGTTAATATACTAAGTAAGGATTAACCTAATAGATAATTAAAGTCTTAACGTTTTCTAATAATATTATTTAAAGAATTAATATTATTTATTAAAGCATAAGCATTACCTAAGCTTTAATACCTATTATCTATAAGAAGTTATTAAATAATAGGATGGTTTTCTAATATAACTATATCTAGTTAGCTATTATAATCTAAATATAGAACTAGGATAACTTATATACATTTAAGTTACTAAAGTCTATAATTACTATAGCCTTCTATAAGTAGTTCCTCTAGATATAAGGAATCAAGATAGGCAGTCTAAGAGGATAGAGATACTTGCTTATACTAATTATCACTACTTAAAGAAGGCTATATAGAATGATAAAGTTATATATAATATTATAGCTAGTTTAAAAGATATTATATCTATCTAGACGTAAGGTATAAGTATATCCTACTAATATTAGCATTCTACTAGCAAGTAAGATAAGAGTATAAATAGTAGTTAGTAAGACGTAAATTAGTTAGGAGTATAGTAAAATAATAATCATCTTTATTTAGCTAGTTAGTAGTACCTTAATACTAGCTAGTAGATAACTATATCTAACTATTTACTAACTTAAAGTTATTATAAAAGATCTTTAAGTATCTAAGATTAAGTACTCTATTAAGTTTAAAGTACTACTAGAAATACTTAGTTTTCTCTTTATACTAGGGATTATATACATTCTAATAAGAAAGTGAATAATTACTTAGAATATTGCCCTATTACTAGTTAATAGATAGATAAATATTAGGTAGAGGATATAACCTATATACTAGTTGACATCTCTAAAATTAAGACTAGGCTGAGGATAGAGAGTATTATAAGAATAGCTACTATATAGTCTATCTATGCCTATTAATCCCTTCTAATACTTTTATATAAAAAGGTTAAAGTAGTCTTTAGTATAAGCAAATCTAATAGGCTTATCATTATCTAGATTGCTAGTCTATTAAAAGCGTTAAATGCTAGTTTTACGAGAAACTTAATTAAATAGATTATGCTAAGTATAATTAATTTAAGTATAATAGAAATTAGTAAGCCTAAGATTAGTTAGGAAGTATAACTTAGTATCTTGATAGCGCTTTATTATATTAATAACTAGCTGCCCCTTAAAAAAGTTAGACTTTACTCTATTATAAGTAGTACTACTATTATGCTAATACTAGATCTATAAATATATTATAAGTATACTAAGAATAAAGAGGTTATCTTAACTTATAAATTTATAAAACTCTAGAATCTATTCTAGTTTTATACTAAGAGTTAAAATCAAGTATACTACTCCTTTTTAACTACTTTAAGGGTAATCTAGAATTGTATAATAGAAATATAACTTTTAGGCTAATACTAGATAGCTAATTTATACTATTATAAAGTAGTATTTACTATTTTTAGTTAGCTCTATAATAGTCAAATTGGCCTATAGGTAATATACTATTAATAAGGTAGTATTATACTACTTTGATTAGAGCTTATTTTATATATTATATTATATTCCTTATCTATTAGATTCTTAAGTATAGTATTATTATGCTCCTAAGAGAAAGCTTTATTAGATATATAATATAACAATTAAGATAATATAATGATATATAACTTAAATTGGTACTATGATAGAAAAGTTATAATAATAATTGTATATAGATAGTTGCAAGTTAATAGAATGATAGTAGAAGAGATATTTTATATACTAGACTTTACTATCTAGATTAGCTACTAATTAGTAGTAGCAATTAAGATTT
>QGMI01000493.1:0-28116 GCA_007821535.1 Lachnellula occidentalis
AGGACCTATAGGTACCCGACCCGACCTATAGGTTAGGTCCTAAAACCTATAAGTCGGGTCTAATAATTATAAGGACCTATAGGTCGGGTCCGGGTCCTAACCTTGGACCCATGGGGACCTATGGCGACCCCTAATCCTACTTTGGATTGTCTGCCCCACTATTCCCTCCACCCTCCCGAGTAAAATGTACCAAGCTGCAAGGTTGTCAAATCTCCAAATTCAACAGAGACCATGGAAATGCTACAGCAAGTAACTAGAACCTATGTTCTGTAGACTTTGGACATTCCACACCATACTCTCTACCTCTTGGAAAACCTGCTTGAGTTTTGAACCAGATTCATCGAATCCTACCTAGAGGTTGGCGAATCCTGATGCAGGCCGACGTCCTGCAGTGCGAAATACTAATGTCTGCTGCTGCTGCATTCTGGATTTATGTAAACAGGGACAAAAAACGTACTCGGATAGATATAGCCGGATTGGCATGCGACATATTTCGCACCAGCCGTTCCGTGAGACGATTATTGAGCATAATCGGATTTCGATATTCCGGGAAAGGCATACCAGTTTTCGCAAAATCAACAGTAGTCCACCCCTCCTTCGCTACTTCTTGAGAAATAAAATAGTGCTCGTAGTTGACACCTGAGAGCTACCCATCCGCAATCTATTTAGGAAGGGGTTTGAAAAATTCAAGAAGAATGTAATAGCAGTCCTGTGGTTTTACGCTTGAAGAAGGCTTGGAAAGATCATTACGACACATCGCAGCCAAAATGAGTATGTAGCGTACGGTAGCGCGCGGTAGTAGTAAGAGGCATTTATGATTTACTACGCCGCGGGAAAAGATGCTCATCAAGTTTCTTTTCACTATCATAACCCTTGTTATAATTTCTCAAATCCCGTGAGACATTAAGAGCCTCCCTATATCATTAACATATTCCTATGGCGGCTGCTGTATCGATGTCCGGTGATTTCCTATGCTGTTCCACGAGGGCGTTCTTAAGTGAGGTAGGTTTTATACGAGGAAAAACCCCTCTCTTCCTGACTTTTTTATCTCATAACCCTACGTCATTTTTACTATGACCTGATGCTTTCTATTACAAATTACTACCGACTTAGAATCTACCCTAGTTTGATATAGGGGCTAAGACTTGTGGCCTTTATGCTACTACTCTTTGTCCTACGGCCACCTGGCGGTCTTTCTATCGCCGGCCGCTAAAAAAGGCAAGCGAATGATAGAATTCAAGTTGTTATGACTCTAATAGAACACTTTCATTTATCTACGTTATTAACAAACTTATAACAAAACTAAATAGTAAAATAGTTTATTTCTTGCGTGAAAAATGCCGAAGTAAACCCTTATGCTAGGCTGAGGGGCTATAATACATTAGAATTTAAAGTACTATAAGGTATAAAAATATAGCTTTCCTCGGATCTAATATCGGAATACTATAAAGGAAATATCAGAAGCCTAGCAAGGCTATAGGCTATTTAGCACCGGGGATAATAATATAGAAGTAGTAAATATAAAGCTTTTAAAGATCTTATACTTAGTGCTTTCCTAGGTGTTAAAAAGGTCTACATCCGTGGAAAATAGTAACGGAGAAGTTTCCCGGAATTGAAAGACGGCCGGATTTCGGCATAGTTGGTGTCGGATACCTAATATATAAACCAATATCTCAATATTACTAATTAGGGGGTTTCGTTCCAAAAATTCTTCAAAATGGTCTTATGGTGTATGTACATTCTTAATTATAATATATGAGCGGCTGACTAATAGTCTGCAGCTAGTGGTATGATTCTCGCTTAGGGTTTACTCTGAGTATTAAATATTTAAATTTGCGAGAGGCCCCGCGTTCGAATCGCGGTAAGACCCGGACAAAGGGTGCGGCTCTTTTCAGAGTTATATGTCTATTTTTTTCTATTTTTTGCTGGGTCAGACATGTTTTTGCTGTCTGAGATCCATTTGACAAGTTATATGATTATCTGTGACTCGCTAATCTACATCGGCTCGCTTACAGGCTATTCCTCGGCTATCTATTATGACCGAGCCTCCGTGCTTTCTACCCGAGACAAAGTTGACGAAAACAGGCATGCACAGGCGGATTTTGGAGGATTTTGGTGTACACACGTGACTTCATTCCAACAACCTTTTCTGGACCATAACTCGAACCCTAGTATTTTAACCCGTCATTAGGCTGATCAAACCCTCAGAGGCTAGACTACGCTTCGAGGGGTCTTCAGGACCGGTCTCTGACATCAAACACCAGAATCTCTTTGATAAAGTCAGCGCGGTTCATCTATTTGAAATGAGACTACTTACTCAGCAAAGGCTCATGAGTTGCTAGTAAGCAAGTACTCGTGGACTTGAGGAGGTTCAGAATATTCAAGACGTTATTGGTAAACCTCGGTGCAGGTGTGCTAGTGTGCTGGATTCTGGTATTTTGCTGCATCGAAGCAATAAATGAGCTCGCAAGTTAGAGTGGCCGGCAGACGCTTAAATTTATCTCAGGACATTCTTATCTGTTAAAAGAAATCAGGGTCGCAAATTCCAAGCTAGGACTGTGTTCCAGTCAAAATCATTATCATCTAGGGTGTTCAGCTTGATTCGAGTCGGATCGTTTAGACCTTTGTAAGTATTCGCGATCCAATAATTTCGGATCAGTAATCCTAGACGGTGTATTTCTGCCAACTTTGTAGAACTTTCAAGCCCTTCATGGGCGTGAACAATATGTCCCCATGCATCTATAATCCTTGCGAATCCTTTCAGTCGAACACAGAGAGCGCAAACAAGACTAGGCATATCGTTATGAGCAGGCTTCGAGACCAATTCGCTGTCCTCTATTTGCGCGATTATAGAATCCAGGCAAAACCTCAGTGGGAGTTTGTATTCGAAAGTCTTGAAATGCCAGCGAGGCTTGGGAGGAGGAGGAAGTTCAGGCAAGCTCCGTGACTAACGTAGTATCCAGATCTGGATAAGATAAGCTTCGAAAGTTGTCAAGGCAGCCAGCTGATTAGTTTTAGCAAGAGGGAACGACAAGATCGCCAATCAGGGAGGCCTACCTGTAACAAGCAGCCCGGCTCGTGTTTTTGGCACTTCTCAGGTACAGGTGAACCCTGCGAGCGCAAAGCAATTGCATCCTGTTTGCAGTCTTTGCGATCCATATTTATCCATGCTAGCTCATAGAACAAATGATAAAGAAGGATACAGTTATCTTGGTGGCACAGGTGGCTTCCATCGTGTTGTTAGTAGGTATTAGAATCAACGAAATTGTCGGCGTCGATTCCACAACGAGGCCATTTTCCGAACCAAGCAGCTGCTCGCGAAACTATAGTTGAATGATCGGCATAGTGGTAACGCTAATGTTGTCAGCAGCGGAACTAGAAGAATTAAAGACAAGATACTTACTGGTCTTTCCGATTTCGCGAAGGGGCAATTCTTAAAGCGTAGGAGTTTCATTACCTCCAGCGGATCCAGGGGAGCTAAATCAGCAGGCAATAATATACAGGCGCCTTTAAATTCCAGGCCTACCCCCCTCTTGCCAAGAAGAGCCTCAAGATAATCTAGAAATGCGTCTCTTGCTTTTGATGTTGCCCAATCAATGCCAAGCTGTTACGAGGGATCCTTCCTCGACCGCTTGACCGAGTATTCGGGGATCGAAGGCTTAATGAATGAACTACCTCGCCATTTGCGCTTTTGCCCTTCGCCACTTGTTTCTAGAGAGGCTTCGAGATCTGGCGCATCCCGCCGGACACCAAGTGTTGGACTTGAGGAACCTTGAGAGGCATAGGCGGGCACAGTCTATTGGGAATCGCAAACAGAATTTTCTTGCGATTCGCGGCTCGCAGTACTATTCTCTGACTGTGTGTTCAAAGCATTGATGTCGAAGTCGGCGTAGTCGAATTGAGAAGCATTTGACGGAGTTTAATGACTTAGGGGAGGAGGATTTGTTGCCGGGGGTTGTTAAAAGGTTACGGGAGGCGCATTGATGTCGTCGAAATCGGCATAGTCGAGAAGAGAAGCATTCGGCGGAGTTTGAGGACTTGAAAGAATTAGAGGCGGTTGGTTTATCGACGAGGCCTATTGAAAGGCTGCGGGTGAAGCATTAATGTCGTCCAACTCGGCATTTGGATGAATTGGAGGTTGCTGATTAGTTGACAGGACCTGTCGAGAAGTCGCGGGTGAAGCAATGCCCATTAGGTGGTGAATGTTGATTGGTTTCGGATTAACGACGGGCCGATCACCAAATCTGCTACCGGCTGTGATTTGTCTTTGCGCATAAACTGTTCGTTCATCCCGAAATTGGCTCTAAACTTGTTGCGCCTGATGAATCGCAGAATTCAAGGCAAGGAGAGGATCTTGTACCGCAGGGTGACGCCGCAGCATATGGTTATCGAGCCTGGCTCTGCTTTTGTACGCATATTTGTAAGAACCGCAACGTCGTCCTATTTGTGGATTTCTCCACTAACATTTGAAGCCAGGAATCTGTTCGGCAGCATCCATTAAAGCGTTGAAGAGGTATTCCAACTCACATGAATGAAGCCGGGCATCTTTCTTGTTATGAATCGCCCACTCTCATTCTAATCCTCAAACGCTCTAAGACCTGAGTGGCTCTCGGAGCATCATCCACAGCAGCAGTATCTGCAGAGCTTCTTCATGGCGCGTATGTCTAACATAGCATCATAGCGACATGATCTGTGGCACCTCTCAAATGGTTAGCTAATGCTTTCCGGATGGCACCTTATTCTTGGTGTTGACCGCAGTCTGCTTAAAGGTTGTGACGCATCGACTCTGCAGATGTTGAAATCCCAAGCTTAGTGAGCTGGGCTTATTGAAACCTATGAAACTGTGTTAGTATTCTCCTTTCGAGCCACGATTCATCAGGTAAGACAGGTGGTTTTAAGAGCACGCTAGTACCACTTGTTGTAACAGATGTCTCAATGACGTCTTTCTCTCCGCATTCCAGAACGTTCTGTGCTTGAAATGATACTGCTCAATGGGTAGGTTAGGGACCTTTTCTGGATACTGTACCTTCTGCTTTGATTCATTCAATTCCCTCCTATGCCGTATTCGTGGTCCTAGTGTTCAGACAATGCACAGGCAGCGGGATATATCTCGGCAATTGCGGTAGACAATATAAAACGTGTTACCAGACCTTAATCTGAATTAGTGCTCAAATACAAAGGAAACAGATCAGTTTGCATTGATTATGAATAAATGTAAATACAGGTAGCAAGGACACTATTTCTACGGAGTTTTTTTTGAGAACATTCAAGATTGAATTCTTACTTAGTCTCGCCCTATCTAGCAAGGTAAAGAACGAGCCCTCTTTCTTTTAGAATTTCACTAGTTCTTTCTACGAATAGTCCATATTCTATATTATTTCAAGCTTCCCCTTAGAGATTGAACATACATCACAAAATCTCGATTACACAACACCATGCCTCTAAATACGAAGCCAAAATATGCTAGATCCAGTGAAAACAACCAGGCAGCTACCGAAAGCGAAGCAGCAGATGACTATCTTGATGCCGGCGCAGTAGGCGGAAAGGTGCCACATGCCCACAAGAAGGACAATTCGGACACGAGAGATACGTCAGTCAAGAAACAGCACAAGCGAAGATCAGCAGGTGAGACCATAATGCTTCTTGCATCCGTTTCGTCAAAGCTGATATTCCATAGGTTCAACGTTAAAGCAAAGTTCCTCGGCGTTATCTCATATCCGTCCCTTGCGTAAGAGAGCCTCGAAGCCAGCTGTAGGAACCGGCGAAGGCAAAGATCCAGATTATAAGGATCGCGGTGATAAAGACTACAGCCAGAAGCACCAGGAGCCAAGGACGTCGGCAACAAAATTATTTGCTTGTGATCAACTAGATCCGAACTCTAGAGAGCCTTGCCCCCAAACATTTAAAAGAAAATGGAATTTGGAACAGCACATTAAGGCAATGCATGCAGGGAGCAAGGAAAATGCTTCCGCTGCCGATTTAGCTGTTGATAGGGTATTGCAAAAGGTAAATCTTCCAGATTGGTATTGCTACTATTGTTAATTGGCAAGTTTTGACATCCTCACAGAGCACTGCTCTTAATCACACTAATACGCAGTTCGAAGCAGTCACAAAGAAATCCAGAACTTGCATCAACTGCTTGACTCAGTCTAGTACGAGCTAGAAGCGAGATGCACAAGGCAATTCCATTTGCAATGCATATAAGAAATACTTTGAGCGACATGGTGTCCACCGTCCGGAACATTTTTACAACCGTGGCGTCCAGGACCTCAAAATAGCTGCGACTCTTGAGGAAAGCGGCGAAGAATCGCCCCGAAAAAGACGTCGCCTCTCGGACACCAGATCTACAGCCGTCCAAAACCGTAAGAATCCAGACCGTACGGTCGTGTTCAAATTGGGTCCGAACCTTCAGGTGCGAAGCACTGCCATTATGGTGTTCTACTCAACTGACTTGCCGCTGGTTAGGACCAATTAGAGATTGCTGCTTTTATTTCTGGAGACATAAAGATCGGTCACATTATGGCCCCCCACAATGCCGTACTGCTTCCTCTCTTAGTAAGAAGACATCACTCCAAGTATACGAAGAAACTAATCGCGTGGGCAAGCAAAACGGCTCCATATTGCTCGAGGGAGTATGCCAGGAACAACGTGCCAATGAAGAGGCGAGCTTATCAGTTCGAGTTTTAGCTTCTGAATCAGGCTTGCAAATTCGACCACAACTCCAAGCTGAACTATCCCGCATTGCGAATTTTGAACCTACTAGCACTAACGCACGGGGTCAAGCATGGCCCAACGGGATGCTAGAAAAAAGTACCAAGCTGGTATGTCTTGGTAAGCTGAGATCATCTCTTCAACTCAGTCTCCTTTGATACCTGGGCTGAAAGTTTGACTATTTACAGCCTGCCAGTCACGCGGAATTCCCTGTGACAATGCGCTCCCAAGTTGCTCGAATTGTATCGACTCAAATATCAAGTGCGGGTACGGTGAACGCCCCAAACAGCCTACTCGCAATTATACACCGGATATAGTCAGCATATGCGTACCAGCTTATACATCGATTGAGAGAACCGGTTCGGAACAGGTGCATATCATCTCCCAGCAATCTCTCTAGCGTTCTCCACTTCCTGGACCTTTTCATTCTCTTCATAACGGATATGATGTTATCCCGACTCAAGCCCGGCAGTTCATACCGCAACAACAACAGCAGCAAGGTCAAGAGGAGCATTCATATCAATTCCTGCTCTTCGGATTTATGGAGGATGGCGTACGAACTTTGAATGTCCCCCAGGACATTATTACGAGGATGGAACACCAGATTCGAGTTTAGGAGGAATCCGACTTCAAGTGGTTGAAAAATAACCCAACGTCAGGAGAGCGCTGTAGAGATGAGAAAACAAAAGCGCTACAGGTATAACCCCTTAATGCATGATGATAACGGGCATTACGCATATACATATTGTGTCCGGCACAAATTATTATATGTCTTGGTTGATGAGAAGGGTGTTGCTGCTGCTCCTCTTCGGCCTGCTGACCGAGCAATGGAGGCGTCCCCTACGAGCAGTGGTTATTAGATTGGAGCATAGATTATTACCCTTGGACTTCTAGCAGCAGTCAAAGCTTGGTGCTGGCCAGTTGTTCAGTTACAAACAACTAAACAACAAAGCTTGGAAGTAGCAAGCTTCTTCTTTGCAGCGGTTAGCCACGGGTTCATTTATCCTTCTCATTGATCAACGGAACGATGCATATCGTTGTGTAACATCGTCCCAGATTTTATGCACACTGCCAGCACGTCCGGAAAGCCGAATTCTCAGATCTTGATCTCTAAAAACAAGACATTTGATTTTTTTCTCAACACCTTCCGGCTTTACACTGGTACTTACCAATCTGGCATTACCGTTACTATGGCTTTTGACAATACAGATGACCCCCGGCTTCTTGGAACTTTTAGTATGCTTCGATCCAACCACTGCTCAGAGCTGCTACCGACACAGCATCTTGGGACGTTCACTAATTTGGACTATTTAGTGACTCAGATTTCCGGCCTTGATATTTCTTTCCCGAGACCTGAAAATCCACAACGTCTGGGACAGTCCTCTTCCGTACGGCATAAGGGCAGAGGGAAGGATTGCGCGACTGAGCAAAGCCGCCAAACTTTCCACAGCGGCCAAAAGCTGGGTCTTACCCAAAATCCAAGCGCTGGCAAGAATTTAGGGTCTGCCGGTAAGGAGGCATCTATCTAAAAGGTGTTATCCGTGCTAATAATACAAAGGTCAAAAACGCTAGAGCAAAATAATAGCTCTTAAATCCATATTGCCAAATGAGGATAATTCTTTTAATGATATAGTACTAGTAGGTGTCGATTTATCGCGCGATTAGACAGCCCTTCGACCCTTTAATTAATTCCTTCAAGGCCCTAATAAGATTAAAATGCGCATCTTTTTAATGATTATTAACGACTTGATTGATAAAACTATTAATAGAATTATAGTAATAGAGCTGTTTAAAAAATGGACTAGAGAAGTTAGTATTACTATAACCGTTCTTATAGTAGTAATACCTTAAATAGAACGGCTATAGGAAGAGTAGGAGGTGATTCTAAGTATATCCTTTTGCTTATTATTTAATAAGAATTGCGATCCTTATATGAAGCCAACTAAAGTACGCTTCTATACATAGTATGCTATAAGTTATATACAAGAAGCTACTAGAAGGAAATTACTTTATTATACTATTTTTCAGGTATGCTATAGTACCTAAGATAGACTAATATAAGACTGATTCTTTTAGGACTATAAGCAATTATAATCGCTTCTATAGAATCTTTTAGGAGTTAGTAAAGCCTACTATATATACTTCTAAGAACTAAATCTAGAAGCTTATACTTATCTATTAGTTGCTTGCTTTATACTAGCTCTTACGATAAAACTATTTAAGATCAAGATCGCTAGTATTCTTAGATTTAGGATTCTTATAATAAGGTTTTATTCTCTTATTCTTAACAAGATCCTTAAGCTTCAAAACCTTCTTTAAAGGTTTTTCAATACTCATATATCTTACTTATAAGGTACTAGAGATCAGTATATCAGATTGAGATTCTTTTAGAAGATTATAAGTATAGTAGCTAAAGCTATAGGTCAAAACCCTAAAGCTATTACGGCTCGGCTTTAGGATTTATTAGAGAATAGTAGCTAGCGTTTCACTTGTGATTTTCTATACTATAACCTCTATATTAATCGAGATAAGTTTATAGCTATAGAGAAATAATAGTATTATAGTAGGGAGATTTTACGCTCTATCTTTTACCTCCTATCTTTTACTAAAGTAGGCCGGCTAGGCTAGCCGGATAAAGCCTAGTTAGATAACCTAACTATAGTATAGCTATAAGTTCTTCTATAATTACTAGATTAGCTAGCAATTAAATATATACTCTTTTAAATCAATCCTCTTCTTTATTATATAATTCCTACCTTTTTATTAGTCTTATGTTTTATAGTATTATTACTTTCGTAAGTCACATACTATAAGGACGTATATATCTCTTATTAATCCCTTAATATTAGTAATCTATATAGGGAGTTAAATAGATATTAATAAAGTCATCATAACTTTATTATTCTAAACGATTTATAATTAAGGATAAGTAGAAAGTATTTATTATACTAACTAATTAACTAAACTAAAAATAGAAGATAAGATAAAGTAGGAAGCAATTTGACTTTAAGAAAGAATAGAATAAGTTATAACTAAAAGCCTTAATAGATTTTATTAATTACTAAAAGAAATTATTTATATTATTAACTAAAAGATAAGATTTTAAAATAGTTAGGCATTAAAACTATATTATTATATAAGATAATAAAAGTAACTAATAAGAATTTAGAAAAGTAAGGCATTTTAAGCACTTTTCATTTCCTAATAATAATATAGAAGTTATAAAAACCCTATTAGACTAAACTAAAAATATAGCTAGAAGTAATTTTAAGATATAAATCAAATATTACTAGATAGAGAATTCTACTTAAAGTCTTATAAAGTAAGGAAAGGGCTTGCTTTAAGACTAGAAAAAGGATAGTAAAAATAGAAGAACTAGGACTTATAAACTTCTATCTCTTATAATTAGAGATACTATATGTTTAATTAAAGAGACTAAAAGATCTCTTTATCCTTATAGTATATATAGTTAGTAAAGTTAACCTTTTAATATTATAGTTTAAGAAAGGCATAAGCTAATAAGAATATCAAATCTAATAATAATTACTACTACTATTAAAAGCTATAACTATTAATATACCTCCTTTACTAAATACTTATAGAAAACTAAGTATTACTTTATTCTTTAAAGATACTTAAACCTAAAATACCTTTTTTAGATTCCCTTCTTAAAGCTTAAGCTCTTTTAAGAAGAAAGCTTTAAGAATCTTAAGAAGAGTTTCTATTATAATAAGTT
This sequence comes from Lachnellula occidentalis, assembly GCA_007821535.1. Lineage (NCBI taxonomy): Eukaryota > Fungi > Ascomycota > Leotiomycetes > Helotiales > Lachnaceae > Lachnellula > Lachnellula occidentalis. The sequence continues at coordinate 10,448 of QGMI01000493.1, forward strand.
CTACTAATCTTCCTTTAATAGAAACCTTATAAAAACTAAATGCTATTACTAATCAACTTAATAGAAGACCTTTATAATTATATTCTTATTATAAAAAAAAGCTAGTAAAACGCTTATGTTTATTAGCTAAGACCTTTCTACCTACTTTGCCTTAACTAGGTGACTTATTATAATAACCTCTTAAGCGACTACTAGTACTAAAATAGACTATAAGTCACGCTAACTAAGGCTCTAACCCTTAAGGAAGTAGAAGCTATTAGAAAGTTTCTAAATAAGACTTTCTATTTTAAAGGAAGGGCAAATATAGAAGGAAACCTATTTATAGAATATCTATAATAAAGAGCATTTGAGAGAACTAAGTATAAATAGATCTAGTAGATAAGAACGTTCTTAAAGGAAGTAGATTATAAAAAAGAAGTAATTATTAATTATATACTAAATCTAGACGACCTTCTAGTTAGGTTTATAGTTTAAATATTAGATCTAATATTTTATACTCTAAGGCTTATTTAACCAGCTAAGAGGGCTATATGCTACCTTTATTAATAAAACTATAAGAAGAACTATATACATTAAGGGTTAGACTTTATAAACCTCTTATATATATTAAGATAGAAGCTTTAAAAAAGTATATATCTAAATTAGGATAAGATAAAGGAAGAGTAAGTATAAGAATAGAAAGAGGAAGAGAGAGGACTAGTCATATAGTAATAGAAGCATTTAATAGAATATTATAAGGCCTAAAATACTAATAAGGAAGCACATCTTGATTTTAAATAGATATAGCATATTAACTATCTAAAGTACTAAACCCTTTAAGTGAAACGCGCCTAATTAGAGATTAGGCATATTAATTCCTAATTAAAAGAAGTAAGGCATATATTATTACTAGAAGCTTAGCTAGACCTTTGCTGCTAGTATTTAATAAAACTAGAATCTCTAGTTTTCTAGATAGATTTAAGGAATAGGCTAAAGAGTATAGTATAACTAAGGATAAAGCTAAGAGAAGGATCTTTAAATAATATAACTTAAAACCTTAAGTAAAGAAAGATATTAAAGGTATGCTTAAATATTATTAAGAACCTTTTAATAAAAAGGAATTCTACTAGGCTTTACTTATATACTTTAAAAAATAGGACCTTATATAAAGAGAAAACACTTTTATATATCTTTAAACTATCTTAAGCTAATCTTACTTAGAGGATAATCTATAGTACTACTATTAAGAGGTTAATAAGAGATACGTGCGTTCCTATAGTACGTGACTTGCAAAAGTAATAATACTATAAAATATAAGACTAATAAAGGGGCAGGAATCATATAGTAAGAAAGAGGATTAATTTAAAAGAGTGTATATTTTCTAACTAGCTAATCTAGCAATTATAGAAGAACTTATAGCTATACTATAGTCAGGTCATCTAACTAGGCTTTATCTAGCTAGGCTAGCCGGCCCACTTTAGTAAAAGATAGGAGGTAAAAGATAAAGCGTAAAATCTCCCTACTATATACGTCCCCCCCCTAATTTAATAACCTACTTAGCCTTCTAAGCTATTATCTAAAAGCAATCTATATATATAAATTTAAAGCCTTATACTTTCATCTATCCTAAAACTAAGTAATTAAACTAACTAAACAAATAATAACTAGCTACTTCTATACTAGTTTCTTAACCTACTTACTCTTTTATATAGCTATTATAAGAGTAGCTAGAACCTTATTGCCTCCTTTCTTCTTCTTTAAAGTTAGAAGCTTATTTACCTTAATAGTATTAGTTGTAGTAGTCTCCTTTATAGTAGCCTTTACCTTAGCTTCTACCTTCTCCCTAGCAAATTACTTAGTAGCATCTTTAAGTTCCTTTATAAGATCTTCTACCATCTTTCTAATATCTTAAGAGATTATCTATAAAGAATTATTACTATTAGTTAATATAGGAATGTATAGGATTTCTTCTTCTTTTACCTTTATAAGGTTTATCTCTTTAAAAGTAAAAGCAGGTCTACCTTTATCTATAGGTTAGATCTATTCCTTAAAAGTAAGAGTAGGTCTAATTCTAAGATCCTTTACTACCTTATCCTTTAAAGGTTTAACTATAATTGCTAAATAAGTATATAGTTTTTAGATAGTAGCATTTATAGCTTTAGTTTTTATTATAGGCTTTTCTTTTAAAGTAAGGCTCTTAATCTAGTACTTATAGTTATAAGAGGTTTTGCTTAACTACTATATATTAATATTAATTAGCTTTTAGACATTATCTCCCTACTTCTACTAAGTATAGAATGAAAAGGTTTTAAATATAGCATACTCCTTAGCTTTAAAAGTCTTTAAAACTTTAAGTGCTTTAGCTGTAGCTTTCTTAGCCTATTTCTATTAAAATGTAGACATCTTTTTAAGGTTATAATTTAGTATCTTTATCTATAGCTCCTAAACGTCTTCTTAAAGAATTCTACTAGCAAGTGCCTTAGAAAGGTTGCTAATCTATTAAAGTATTAAGGTTAGAAATTAATAAGTAGGAGGATTAAGATTAGCCCTAAAAAAAGTCTCCCTAGAGATAATATAGCTATTCTTATTATTTTTGCTAAACGTAAAGCCTACTTTCTTGCCATTCTTGTATAGTCTAATAGATAAAGAGGCTATTAGACTAGAAGAATAAATAATTAAATCCTCTTTAGTACTAGTATTATTATTAGATATAAACTAATATAGAGTTCTAACTTAGGTATAGAGAGTTAACCTAGTCTTAAGTTCTATATCTTTATCTTCTATCTAATGCCCTTATTTATTAAGCTTTTATTTCTTACCTTTTATTCTAGCAAGCTATTAAAAATAAAGGTGCTTAGGGAAGTATCTATTATAAAAATTGATATTAGTATCTTATATAATATTATTATAGATTTCCTTAAGTATAGAGACTAAAACTCCTTCTCCTCCTTATAAAACATTAATATTAATAACTAAGTTAGAAGCATTTCGAAAACTATATAGATTGCTCTTTATCTATATAGCATTAATGATTTCTTTAGCTTTAAAGATCCTCGCGTAAGAAGGAATAGTATAAAGGTCTCTCTTATAGTCTTCTTAGAGACTTATATAGATAGTGTAATTATAGGGATTATATGAAATAAGCTATTAAACGACTAATTAAAACATTAGATTATAATTAATATTAAAGCTTATAATCTTCTTAAAGTAGTACTTAATATACTCAAGTTGTAGCTTTAGTCTAGTAGTAAGTTCTTTATAAGAGTCCTTAAAAAACTAGTAGTTTCTCTAATACTACTTAAGACATTTATCCTTAGTAATAGTAGAAGATATAATGCTACTCTCTTATATAGCAGTTTTAGGAATAGGAACTAGAGATGCGTTTACTAGTCCTTTGCCTTTATAAGAAAGCATAATAAAGTTATTAATCTAGGTCTTATAATAGTACTTAACAAAAGCATTATTATAATTGAAGAACTTCTATATTATTAAGCGGTTTCTAATAAGTTTCTTAATAAAGGAGCACTCTATAGTAATATCTAAAATTTCTTTAAGTTAATAGAGTATAATAACCTTAATAGAGGCAGTATTAACTATTAGTATTAGATGTTAGAAAAGAAGTTTTAAATAATAGGTATAGACGCCTAGTCTATTACATATAGCCTTTCTTAAGAGCTTTACCTCTTAATTAAAGTTGTATTTACTAGTTTTAGCTAGCTCTACTTTTTATAGGTCTAGAAGATTATAATAGTAGACATTTCTAAGATATAGTTTCTTTATCTTAGGTTCCTTATTAGTCTTATTTACTAGCTCTCCTTTTTTATTAACTATTCTAAGAACTTTGCCTAATTCCAGTTTAGGTTTATTAATTAAAGTCTAATCTAAGGCTAAGAATGCTATATTATAGTTCCTCTTTCTCTTTTTAGAGGCCTAGCCTTCTTCTAGTTTGGCTTCTTTAAAAGGCTTCTTATCTTTATATTAAACCTTATTATTAAAACTAAGAAGCTAGGAGTACTTATCCTTAAGCTTAACCTATTATAGTATTAAGATTCTAGAAAAGGAGAATGTAATACTATATCTAACTAGGTCTATTTAAAGAGGATTTATTAATAAGTCAATCTAATTTTCCTTATTACAGATAGTAATAGCTTAATCTAAGACTTTAGATCCCTAGTTAGGATATCTACTACCTTTCTATCCTCTTATAAAATGTGCTTATAGCACTTAGTTTAATGCTATAACTATATCTTTACATTTGACTTTTATATTATTAACTTTTATAAAGAAGATAACTACCTTAAGCTAAGTGTTTCTTTTTAGTAATATAGAATTAAAGTATGTTATGATTTCCTTTCCTCTTATTAAATCACTAAACGTAATAGTAATCTTTTCTCTAGCTATATTAACCTTTAACTTGATATTAGAGATTCTCTTATACTTTTTAAAAGTATCTACCTCCTTAATTTTAAACTCTTCTCTTAATAAATTAGTATGCTTAAAATAGATACTCTTATTAACCTACTTTTAATACTTAAGATAAGCATCCTCTATATTAATCTTACTAACCTTATAGACCTTTACTTCTTATAACTATAGTAGAAACTAATCTTTAAGTTAGAGGAATAGTATAATATCTTTAAAATCTTCTAGGTAGAGGAGTATATCTAAGCTAAGGCTAAGAGCTTTATCCTTTGCCTTTATAAGAGTAATTCTAGCTATTATACTAGTTTAAGAGTTACTTTTTATAAGCTTATTCTAAGGTAGAGTAATGCTTAGACTAGTAGATTTTATAAAAGCACTTATTTTAAAATGAAGCGCTTTTCTAGAATATTAAATAGCATAGAAAAGAAGGTATTAGAATAGGTAAATTGTAAAGGTTTAAAAAGTAGAATCTAGTAATAGCGAAGCTTTAAAGCTATATAAAGAGTTTAATTATAATAAAGCTCCTAAAAGTTAAAATATCTTAAAGTGATCTAATAGAGGATGAATATAAGGTTTAACCTTAAAGAAAAGATTATAGAAATAGTAGTAATAATAGTATAGAAGCACTTATAGAATAAAGACTTACTAGCGAGAATCTATACTAAAGTAGTTATTATTATTATTATTATAAATAAAGGGATTTACTAACTTAAGAGTCTCTAATTAACTATTCTCTTAAAGCAAGTATAAAAAACGCAATTAAGAGTAGGAAAGGAAAGAGGATTACTTTATGATTCTTATATAGTAAGCTTAAAAGGTTCTTAATAGTATAGAGAGTATTTAGAAGTTAAGGACATATTATTATTATAATATAAAGTTGAAGATATACAGGCCTTTATTAATATCGCTTATATAGGTAATTCTTAGTACTAATAGTAATAACGAGCTCTTAGTATACTAGTAACTACTTCCTCTTTCTAACCTCTACTAAAGTCTTCTAAGGACTATAAAAGTAGGTAAAGACTCTCCTTAATTGCCATATTCTAAATCTAATATTAAAATAGTATCTAAAATACTTTTCTATCCTAAAATTAAATTAAATCAGATAGGTCGTCTCTTTCTAATTTACTATTAATACTATAGCACCTTTATCGCTTTGCTATTTTCTTTACTTTTTAGCGTATAATACTACTAAAATCTAAGTATATTAGCAAATATACTATATGTAGTTAGTAACACATTTTTAAACTTACTCCTTTTAATCTAAGCTAGCTAGGCTAGCTAGCTAAGATTTGTTTACTTAGTTCTCTTTTTATTTTAAATTAAATGTACTATCTAGTAGCGTAAAATACTAAGCCTTTTTATCATTCTTAGCCTTAACCTTCTAAAGGTATATTAGTATCTCTTTTACTACTTATGCTCCTTATAAGCTTTTATCCTTATCTTTATTATTAATTTCTACTATAGTATACTTTAACTTCTTTTCTATTATAAGGGTTAGTAGAATAACTTAAATATCCTACTTATTACTATCTTTTTTAAAAGCTATTAATATACTTAGTAGTTAAACTCTATTAATAGTTATAAGAACCTTTTAAACTTAAGAAACTTTATACTTCTTTTAAGGTTAAATTATTTATTATTTAGTTAGAGAATTAGACTATTCTAGCTACTTAATTATTCTTAAATTCTTTTTAGTTTCTATAAGATATAGATTCCTACCTAATAGATATAATATCTTCTTATTATAAATAATATTCCTTAGTTTATTATTATCTAAAGAGATATTATTAAGATTAAAAGAATTAGTAAGAATTTAAATATCTTTCTCTAGCTTTTTTATACTTCTAAGTATCCTTAGTTTATAGATAATAGTAGTTTAGTTAGAATTAGCTTCTTTATTTAGATTTTTATTAATTAAATTTTAAGTCTAGTTTTTCGATTTCCTTAATTTTTCTAGTAAAATAGCTAGACTTTCTAGACTCTTTTCTTAAGTTTCCCCTTTATCTTACTTAGATTTAGGTAGTCTAGACCCTTATAAAGAAGAACGTAGTAGAGACCTACTTATAAGGGTACTTCTAGAAGGTTTTATAAAGATGGCTTTTAAGGATTTTAAGGTAGATATTTTAGTAAAACTATTATTCTTAGTATCTAACTTCTTACTAGAGCCTTCTATAATATCTAATATAACCTTTTATTATATCACTCTTCGCTTTTCTTCTTCTACTATACTAACTTTACTATTAATAATAATCTTCTTATTATTAGACTTATTCTTAACCTTATTATTAGTAGAGTATAGATAGCCGTCTTTTAATAAGAACTTCTTTAATCTCTTTCTTATAAACGTACTATATAGCTTTATTCTATCAAGTTTAGCTATCTAGAAGTATTTCTTATTATAGTTTACTTTAATAATCTTATATGGACTAAGCTATTTAAAGTTAAATTTCTAAGATTTTAATATGTCTTTTTCTAATATAATATCTTTCTAGAGAACTAGATCTCCTATTTTAAGAGGCGTATTCCTAATATTATATACTTAATTAAAATACTCTTTGCCCTCCTTATGTTATTAGCTCTTCCTAAGTCTAGCTTTCTTAATATCCTTATCTCTTATTAGAATTTAGTATACATAAAGCTCTAAAAGGTCTTTATAAGTCTTAACTTTATCTTAGTTTAGCGTTTTCTAAGTTAGGTATTTTGCCTTAATAGGAAGTATAGCTTCTCTACTATATATAATATAGAATAGTATTTCTCTAGTTGGTTGATAAACTAATATTCTTTTTATAAGCAAGATAGCTTTAATAGCTTGTTTATATTTATACCTTCTAAGTATTAGTTTTACTATAGAGTTTATAATCCCTTAATGCCTTCTCTTAGTTATGCTATTTGCTTTTAGATAATAGGCAGAAACTTGGATTTAGCTAATATTATATTTATTAAGAAGTTTGATCATTTCTCTTATAAACTTAGTTCCTCTATCTATAATAAGCTTCTAGAATAGACTATATTAATAGATAATATCTTTTTAGATAAAGTTAGTAATATATTTAGCCTCCTTTATAGGAATAAGTTTAGCTTTAGGCTAATTAGAGAAGTCTTCCTTAGCTATAATCATATACTTATTTCTATTAGGAATAGTAATAAGATCAATTCCCTATTTTTCTATAAGCCTATTTAGTCTTATTAAATAGAGTAGTTCTTCTTAGTATCTACTATCTCTTAACTAGCAAGTAGTATATATTAAGATATATTTCTTAATATTATAGTAATATCTATCTTAGAAGTAATAGTAAGAGACCTTATAATAAGTACTCTCTCTACCCTTATATCCTATTTTATTATAGAGACGTTTAATAATCTCTAATCTCTCCTTAGGATTATTAATTACTAGACGTATTATATATTACCAAGTTAATCGTTTTTAGAGTTTATAATTAAGAATGACATATTAGAAAGCCTTCCTCTTAAAGCTAGAATATTTATTTAGTAAAATGCCTTTTAATTTCCTTAGATTAGTAAGAAACTAGGCGATTTAGTATAATTCCTTAAGGTAGAAGCTATCTAGATAGACTATATCTTCTTTTTCTTTATCTAGCTTATTTTTATTCTTTTCTAAATCTAATTTAATAAAGTAGACTCCTTTAAGCTCTTATAAAAGATAATCGTTAGATTCCTTATTATCTTCTTACTTAGTAATATCTATTACTATAACTAGTTTTTAAAATATCTTATTAGCAGCTTTATATTTATTACTTAGTATATACTTAACCTTAAAGTTAAAGGTTTAGATATATACTAACTATTAAGTTATTATTACTTTTAGATAATTAGAAGTACTAATCTTTAACTATGCTACTAGAACTTTAATATCTATTTCTAAAGTGAAATAAGTTTTATATAAGTAATAATAGAGTTTTTTAAATACCTTATATACTTTATAATATTCCCTCTTAGTTGCATTATAGTTTTACTTAGCAAGACTCTAGATTCCATTCTTATACTATACTACTTAGAGCTAGCCTTTCTTATCTCTTTAGCCTAAGGTGCACCCCTACCCTTTTAGACTAGCATTAATAGTAAGAACAATTTTAAAACTATTAGGACTATAGTCTATATGATATAAGGCTAGGGCGGATATTAGAGCCGTTTTAAGGATTTCTATAGCTTCTTATTATTCATCTCCTTAATCTTAAGTTATATTCTTCTATATTAGTTAATAAATTAGCTCTATAACTTATACAAAATCTTTAACCTAAATTTGATAGTAGCTAGTAATATCTAGGAAGTATAGCCTTTACTAGTATTATTATACCTTGTCTAATTAAGAATCTTAATAATTTTAGCACTTGTAAGTTTATATCCTTAGTAGCTATAGATAAAACCTATAATATCTATTCTCTCCTTAAGAAACTAAGACTTAGGTCTAATATAAGCTCTAGCTTACTTAATTCTCTTAAGAGTTTTATTTAGATTAATAAAGTGTTTAAAGATATATCTCTAGATTCCTAGATAGATCTCTTTACTATTATACTTGCTATAAGGTCCCTTAATGCTAATATTATTTATAAAAGGGATTGCGACATCTAGAATTAATAGTCTTAAGATTCTATTAACTACTTACATAAACTATACTACTAAATTCGTTATTCCTTATAGTAACTATATCATTTGTAATAGTCTTAGGAGTATTATAAAAGAAGTCATATCTCTTAATCATTTAGCAAGCTCTACTTAATTATATTTAAAGAAGAAGTCAACTAAGAAAGAGTAAATACATCTAGCAAATTCTTTTAAGAATTTATTAACTAAGGATAGTAGATTAGTATCTTATATTATTACCTTATTTATTTCTATTATAGCATTAATAAGTTAATATTTCCTATCCTTTTTAGTAACTAAGAACTATAAGTTTTTATAAGCTCCTTTACTTTCTTTTAAGACACCTCTTTATAGCTAATCTATTAATATTTCTTAAACTATTCCTTCTAATGCTTTAAGATAAAAGAAGTTTAATTTCTATTATACTTTATATTTAACCATTTAGATTTCTACTAATAGTTAGACGTCTAGGTATACTACCTTATACTTAGTCTAGATAAAAGATAAGGCTCTTTTTCAATTTTCTAGAACTTCTTATAACATTTCTCTTTCTTATAAAGTTACGTTACTTCTAATATCTAAAGATTTCTAGCGCTCTTTAGTAAGTCATTCTATTTAAGGAAAAGCTATAATTTATAGTAGGAAGTAGTATTTATATTTTCTAGTTTTAGGTTATTTTTAAAAATGACTTTATAAATCCTTATACTAGTTTTTATTACCTCTTAGAGATTCTCCTATACTATCTAATATATCTACTAGTAGAGCCTATACCGATTTTAGTTTATATATAGCATAAACGTAAAGTTTATTATTATTATTATTAAATCTTTCCTTCCCTTTTATCTTTCTCTACTTTCTCTTCTTCTTCTTCTCTTTTTATTCTTATCTCTTTATTCTCTCCTTCTATCTAGTATTTCTCTTCTACCTTTTTTTCTTTTTAGGGATTTCTATTATTACTTAGTAGAGCTTTAATAGAGGTAAAATAGTATTAAAATTATAATGCCTTAATATATGAAATTGTAGAAATAACATATAATACTCCTTCTTATCCTTCATATTAGATAAACCCTCTCTTGTATCTTATATCTTTAAACTTATAATATTAAGAAAAATATTATTATCTAGAGATTTAGATTTTTACGCTAAATCTAGGCTAGCTAGGTTAGCTAGCTAAGAATTTTTAGTATCTTCTAAATTTTTAGACTTAATTATAGAATAAATATATAAACTAGAATATAAATAGAAAGCATTACCTAAAGAAAATAGAGGATTTAAAATAGAAGAAATATAAAAATAATATTTAATATAAAAATAAGGAAAACCTATGCTATACTTCCTTACTTCTCTTAAAGGATAGCCTTTCTTAATACCTCTCCTCTCTTTAATATTAAGCTTTAGTTTTCTAATTCCCTTAAATCCTAAGTAGGATTATATATAGTAACTAGAGCTTGCCTTTAAAGGAAGGTAGCATTATCTTTAAAAACTCCTTATTAAGATCTATCTTTAGGGTAGATAAATAAGAACTCTATCTTCTTAAGGAATAGTTATTCTAATAGGATATTATTAGACGTTATATCCTAGAAGAAGAAGGTAGAACTTATATTAATATTACTAATACGAATATTAACATTTTAGATTACTCTTTTAAATTTAAGCTTTATTCTAGTAATACTTATCACGTTTAAATATCTTACTTCTTTAATTAGTAGCCGTAGTAAGCTTTTAAAGGCATATAGCATAGTATTAATCTCTATACTAGTATTAATTATTCCTATTACCTTATTATAATTCCTTCTTCTATTTATAATATAGATTATTATTAATAGTATAAGGAAAGCAAAACCCTTCTTTAGATATTCCTTTATTAGACTATTAACTAATAGCCTTTTAATTTTATCTAACCCTAATAAGCTTACTTTCATTCTTACTAGTAAGGCTATATATTATAGGAACTTTACAACTATCTTAATAAAATTGCTACCTAATAGGTAAGTCTTAATTATAGACATCTTAATCTTATATCTTTTAAAAACATATTATATAACTTCCTCTAGCAAGTACTAGGTTAATGTAATATCTTAAATAGTACTCTTTATAGCTTTCTATCTTCTTACTTATATAATCCTTTTCTTTATTTTTATAATAAAAGAAACATCTATCTTTTAAATAGTAGATACCTTATTTATTAGTATAACGGCTAGTATGATATCTATTAGCTCTATTATCTAGGATTAGGTTCCTTAAATTAGTTTTATAGTTATTACTTAAAGAATCTTAAATCTACTAAAGTTAGCCTTAACTAATATAGCTTATTCCTTTTTATCCTACTTATCTTTTTAATAAGTGTCTTTTTATACTATTCCTTTTTAAACTACATTTACTTATAGGTCTACTTCCTATTAAGCTATCTTAGACTAGATGCTAAAGGGGTTCTCGCTATCATCTTTATTATATTTATTCCTATTTATGTCTATACTATTAGCCTAGAAGCCTACGTAAGGTTTAGCTTATAGTCTCTATAAGATCTTAATTACTTAAAGTTATTCCTTCTTTCTCTATTTGCTTAAATCTAGATAAAACTTAAAAACGTTTTCTATAATACTAAGAAGCTTATAGTAGAGAGGAATCCTTTTATTAGTCCTTTATGTAATATAAGGTCCTATCTATAGCCTTAGGTTTTCCTTTATTCCTATAAATATTATACTATCTTCTATGATATAGAAAGTCTTATTAGTTAAACATATATACTAAATTAGATAACTAGTTAAATAGTAATATATAGGAATAGGTCCTTAAATAAAGTTAGGCTTTTTAACTTCTTTATACATCTAATAAAAGTTCTCACTTTAAAGGTTTCTACTATTTAAGTTATATCCTCTATTTAAGTTATATAAGCCTCTATTTAAGTCTCTATACCTATTTCCTCTACTAGATATACCATTTTATATTCTCTTATTATACCTTCTAGTAGCATTAATATGTAAAGCTTCTTTATTAAGTTATATTAGCATAAGATTATTATTAAAGTTATAAGAAGTATTTCTAAATTCCTATAACATTTTAAACTATTCTTACTATAATCTAGTAATATTAGTCTAACTAATAAATAGTTAGCCTACTACTTATATAAGATTATTAATAATTTTATCAGGTTTTAGCTTAAAAGCTTAAGTTTTAGTTATTATCTTCTAGCTCACATAGGGAGTTAGTAGCCTAGGATGGCTATACCTAGTATTAAGAGGTAGAAGGAGAGAATAGGTTAGTACTAGAGGCTAGTAAAGGTAATAGTTTAGTTCCTAATACCTTATTAGATTTATAATAGCTAGAGGTCGCTTATACTTACTTTATCTATCATTTAAACAATATACTTCTCTATTAGATGTCTTAATCCTAGATGCCTCTATAAATAGGTAATAGTAGTTCCTAAATTTAGTATATTAAATATAGTACCTTATTCTTCTTAATATTGTAACTGCTACCTGTTTTAGAAGTCCTTAAAAGAAAATGTCATATAGTAATATATCCTTAGCAGATAAGTCTTTAGGGAATACTTTAGCCTAGATCCTATTAAAGTCTATAAGGTAGTACTACAAATCATCTTCTAAGTAGGATTAGCTTAAGATAGTTTAAAGATATATAAGAGTGTTTTCTCCTTATACTAGGTCCTATTCTTTAAAGCGCATAAGTAAAGCCTAGTAGAATTCCTTTTTATTAAAAGGTTCTTAATAATATTTAGGCATACCTTTAATATCCTTCTTTATTTAAGGTTTCAAGTTATATTACTTAAAGATCCTTCTCTTAGCTTTATCCCTAGTCATACTATACTCTTTAGCCTATTTCTTAAATCTATCTAGAAAACTAGAAACTCTAGTTTTATCAAATACTAGTAGTAAAGGTCTAGCTAGGCTTCTAGTAATAATATATACCCTACTTCTCTTAACTAGGAGTTAATATGCCTAATCTCTAATTAGGCGCATTTCACTTAGAAGGTTTAGTACTTTAGATAGTTAATATGCTATATCTATTTAAAATTGAGATATGCTTCCTTATTAGTATTCTAGGCCTTATAGTATTCTACTAGATGCTTCTATTACTATATGATTAGTCTTCTCTCCTTCTCTTTCTATTCTTATATCTACTTTTCCTTTATCTCATTCTAATTTAGATATATGCTTTTTTAAAGCTTCTATCTTAATATATATAAGAGGTTTATAAAGTCTAACCTTTAATACATATAGTTCTTCTTATAGTTCTATTAATAAAGGTGGCGTATAGCCCTCTTAGCTAGTTAAATAAGCCCTAGAGTATAAAACATTAGATCTAATGTTTAGACTATAAACTTAACTAAAAGGTCATCTAGGTTTAGCATATAATTAATAATCACCTCTTTCTTATAGTCCACTTTTCTTAAGAACGTTCTTATCTACTAGATCTATTTATACTTAGTTCTCTTAAATGCCCTTTATTATAAATACTCTATAAATAGGTTTCCTTTTATATTTACCCTTCTTTTAAAATAGAAAGTCTTATTTAGGAACTCTCTAATAGCTTTTACTTCCTTAAGGGTTAGAGCTCTAGTTAGCGTGACTTATAGTCTATTTTAGTACTAGTAGTCGCTTAAGAGGTCATTATGATAAGTTACCTAGTTAAGGCAAAGTAGGCTAAGAAGTCTTAGCTAATAAATATAAGCGTTTTACTAGCTTTCTTCTATAATAGAAACGTGATTATAAAGATCTTCTATCAAGTTAATTAGTAATAGCATTTAGTTCTTATAAGGTTCCTACTAAAAGAGGATTAGTAAAACTTATTATAATAAAAACTCTTCTTAGAATTCTTAAGACTTTCTTCTTAAAAGAGCTTAAGCTTTAAAAAGGGAATCTAAAAAGGGTATTTTAAGTCTAAGTATCTTTAAAAGATAAAGTAACACTTAGTTTTCTATAAGTACTTAGTAAAGGAGGTATATTAATAGTTATAGCTTCTAGTAGTAGTAGTAATTATTATTAGATTTAATATTCTTATTAGCTTATACCTTTCTTAAACTATAATATTAGAAGGTTGACTTTACTAACTATATATACTATAAAGATAAAGAGATCCTTTAGTCTTCCTAACTAAATATGTAATATCTCTAACTATAAGAGATAGAGGTTTATAAGTCCTAGTTCTTCTATTCTTACTATCCTTTTTCTAGTCTTAAAGCAAGCTCTTTCCCTACTTTATAAGACTCTAAGTAGAATTCTCTATCTAGTAATATTTAATTTATATCTTAAAATTACTTCTAGCTATGTTTTTAGTTTAGTCTAATAAGGTTTCTATAACTTCTATATTATTATTAAGAAATGAAAAGTGCTTAAAGCGCCTTACTTTTCTAAATTCTTATTAGTTACTTTTATTATCTTATATAATAATATAGTTTTAATGCCTAACTATTTTAGAATCTTATCTTTTAGTTAATAATATAAATAATTTCTTTTAGTAATTAATAAAATCTATTAAGGCTTTTAGTTATAACTTATTCTATTCTTTCTTAGAGTTAAATTACTTCCTACTTTATCTTATCCTCTATTTTTAGTTTAGTTAGTTAGTTAATATAATAAATACTTTCTACTTATCCTTAACTACAAATCGTTTAGAATAATAAAGTTGTAACAACTTTATTAATATCTATTTGACTTCCTATATAAGTTACTAATATTAAGGGGTCAATAAGAAATACATACGTCCCTATAGTATGTGACTTGTAAAAGCAATAATATTATAAAATATAAGACTAATAGAAAGGCAGGAATCATATAGTAAAGAAGAGAGTTAATTTAAAAGAATATGTATTTTCTAATTAGCTAATCTAGCAATTATAGAAGAACTTATAGCTATACTATAGTTAGGTTATCTAACTAGGCTTTATCTAGCCAGGCTGGCCGGCCTACTTTAGTGAAAGATAGGGGGTGAAAGATAGAGCGCAAAATCTCCCTACTATACTACCTTATAGACTTTAATAGGATCTAGGCTAAAGTATTCTCTAAGGACTTACCTGCTAAGAATATATTACTATATGACATTTTCCTTTAAAGACTCTTAAAATAGGTAGTAGTTATAATATTAAAAAGAATAAGGTACTATATTTAATATGCTAAATTTAAAGACTACTATTACCTATTTATAGAAGCATCTAGGATTAAGACATCTAATAGGAAAGTATACTACTTAAATAATAGATAAAATGAGTATAAGCAACTTCTAGCTATTACAAATCTAATAAGGTATTAGGAACTAAACTATTACTCTTACTAGCCTTTAGTACTAACCTATTCTTTCCCTCTACCTCTTAATACTAGATATAGCTATCCTAGGCTACTAACTTCTTATATAAGCTAGAAGATAGTAACTAAGACTTAAGCTTTTAAGCTAAAACCTAATAAAATTATTAATAATCTCATATAAGTAGTAGGCTAACTATTTATTAGTTAGACTAATATTACTAGATTATAGTAAGAATAGTTTAAAATATTATAAGAATTTAGAAATACTTCTTATAACTTTAATAATAATCCTATACTAATATAACCTAATAAAGAAGCTTTATATATTAATGCTACTAGAAGGTATAATAAAGGAATGCGAAATAGTATATCTAGTAGAGGAAACAGGTATAGAGACTTAAATAGAAGCTTATATAACTTAAATAGAAGATATAACTTAAATAGTAGAAACCTTTAAGGTAAGAACTTTTATTAGATATATAAAAGAGTTAAAAAGCTTAACTTTATTTAAGGACCTATTTCTATATATTACTACTTAACTAGTTATCTAATTTAGTATATATATTTAGCTAATAGGACTTTCTATATCATAGATAATAATATGATATTTATAGGAATAAAGGAAAACCTAAGGCTATAGATAAGACTTTATATTATATAAAGGACTAATAAAAGGATTCCTTTCTATTATAAGCTTCTTAGTATTATAGAAAATATTCTTAAGTTTTATTTAAATCTAAGCAAATAGAAAAAGAAGAAGTAACCTTAGATAACTAAGATCTTATAGAGACTATAAGCTAAACCTTATATAGGCTTCTAAGCTAATAGCATAGGCATAAATAGAAATGAATATAATAAAGATAATAGTAAGAACCCCTTTAGTATCTAGTTTAAGATAGCTTAAT
Organism: Lachnellula occidentalis; assembly: GCA_007821535.1. NCBI lineage: Eukaryota > Fungi > Ascomycota > Leotiomycetes > Helotiales > Lachnaceae > Lachnellula > Lachnellula occidentalis. The sequence goes on from QGMI01000493.1 coordinate 26,619, forward strand.
AAAAAGTAGACCTATAAGTAAATGTAGTTTAAAAGGAAAAAGTATAAAAAGATACTTATTAGAAGGATAAGTAAGATAAAAAGGAATAGACTATATTAGTTAAAGCTAACTTTAATAGACTTAAGATTCTTTAAGTAATAACTATAAAACTAATTTAAGAAACCTAATCTTAAATAATAGAGCTAATAGATATTATACTAGCCGTTATACTAATAAATAAGGCATCTACTATTTAAAAGATAGATATTCCCTTTATTATAAAAATAAGAAAGAGGATTATATAAGTAAGAAGGTAGAAAGCTATAGAAAGCGCTATTTAAGATATTATATTAACCTAGTACTTGCTAGAAGAGGTTATATAATATATTCTTAAAAGATATAAGATTAAGATATCTATAATTAAGACCTACCTATTAGGTAGCAATTTTATTAAGATAGTTATAAAGTTCTTATAATATATAGCCTTACTAGTAGGAATAAAAGCAAGCTTACTAAGATTAGATAAAATAGAAGGGCTATTAGTTAATAGTCTAATAGAAGAATATCTAAAGAAAGGTTTTGCTTTCCTTATACTATTAATAATAATCTATATTATAAATAGGAGAGGGAATTATAATAAGGTAGTAGGAATGATTAATACTAGTATAAAGATTAATACTATACTATACGCCTTTAGAAGCTTATTACGGCTACTAATTAAAGAAGTAGGATATCTAAATATAATAAGTACTACTAGAATAAGGCTTAAATTTAAGGAAGTAATCTAAGATATTAATATTTGTATTAGTAATATTAATATAAGTTCTACCTTCTTCTTTTAGGATATAATATCTAATAATATCCTACTAGGATAATTATTCCTTAAGAAGATAGAGTTTTTATTTATCTATCTTAGAGATAGATCTTAATAGGGAGTTTTTAAAGATAATGCTACCTTCTTTTAAAAGTAAGCTTTAGTTATTATATATAATCCTACTTAGGATCTAAAAGAACTAGAAAACTAAAGCTTAATATTAAAAAAGGAGAAGGTATTAAGAAAGGCTATCTTTTAAGAGAAGTAAGAAGTATAGTATAAGTTTTCCTTATTTTTATATTAAACATTATTTTTATATTTCCTTTATTTTAAATCCTCTATTTTCTTTAAGTAATACTTCCTATTTATATTTTAGTTTATATATTTATTTTATAATTAAATTTAAAAATTTAGAAAATGCTAAAAATTCTTAGCTAGCTAACCTAGCTAGCTTAGATTTAGTACAAGAATCTAAATCTCTAGATAATAATGTTTTTCTTAATATTATAAGTTTAAAGATATAAGATATAAGAGAAGGTTTATCTAATATGAAAGATAAAAAGGAATATTATATATTATTTCTATAATTTTATATATTAAAGCATTATAATTTTAATACTATTTTACTTTTATTAAAGCTTTACTAAGTAATAATAGAAATCCCTAAAAATAAAAAAAGGTAGAAGAGAAATACTAGATAGAAGG
>QGMI01000494.1:0-28118 GCA_007821535.1 Lachnellula occidentalis
ATCCCCTCATTTAGCGCATATCTATGATTTATCTATGCTCTAAAAGCATTGAATTATTAATAATAGACCCTAAAATAATGCCTAGAATGTGTGAGGATAGGAAGGCATATATTGTCTATAAGGTCCCCTATTTTCTACTATAATCTACTATCTCTACTAAGCTAATTTCGCCTATCTGCTAGATTGCATTAACGCTTACATTCACGTTACTCCTAATAAATAACTCCTCCTATAACGCGAAGTGCGCTACTAGCTTATGATAATAGATATAATAATAGCTAGAATAGGAGAAGGGATTGCCTTCTACTCTAGTAATAAGGAGGACCTAGTCTTTAGGGGGTAGTTAAAGAAGAAGACCCTAGCATAGGTAGAGATTAGAGTATATTTAGAGGCTAGGGAGTAGGTTAGATACTAATTGCTTCCTTCTAGGAATGAGAATCAAGGCCTTAATACTACTAGCAACCTCTTTAATAGCTCTATAGTCTAGTATTGAGATGATGATATTATAGAGTCTAGATTAGAGTGATTTAGTCAATTTTAGACCTTGAAACTACTTATAATACTAGGTCCTTATATTTTAGTATGATTTATTAGTAGTATTATAAAAACGGCTATTTCTATAGTTCTACTTCCTCAAGTAATAGCTTTTAAGTGAATTTCCTTTAATATATAGTTCTATCTGCTTTTTAATATTTTAGTATAATATACTCGTTTTTATTAGTAGTATTGTAGAAACGGCTATTTAGTTATATTAGATATATACAAATTTATATTCTAATTTATAAGCTATATATAGGATCAAACCTCTTTATCACTCCCTCTATAGTAGCACGATGGCTTTTCTACTTCTTTATATTATAAGCTATAGTCTTAAAGTCTAACCCCTCTTTATATGCCTATATAAATTAGAAGCTACGGTTGTAGAATTGTTATAATATGTCTATTAAGTATACATTCATAGCTACAAGTACTTCTCTCTATCTATTAGCAAATGTCTTCTTTACTACCTATCTAAATCTCGCTTTTAAGAAGCCCTAATATATCTTAATAGGATTGCATTCGTAATAGAATTTTAAGAGGAAGATATAGCAATAACCTCTCTCCTTAAGCAATTGCGCAATTCTAGATTACTACTCTTTAAAGTCCTAGTAATTTTATAAGATTTGAGCTATACAATAAGGGGGTCCTTCTAAAACAGGAAACGTTACTAGATCTAGGCATCTTAAAGTACATTTTGCTCTATAAGCTAGCTTTCTATTAGCTCGTAGAGGGGGGTAGTAGCCTTGCTCTTCTAGTACTACTTTAATGCCTTTAGGAACCCTAATTATATAGGTTGTCTATTAGATCTAGGATTCGCCGTCGATCTAGGTAATCCCTTCTATGATGCCTTCTACTTTAGTATAGAGACGATGATGCTAGCTAATTAGAGCCTTCATGGTGCTATCAAATCAGCTACTCTTAGGAGGGAAATATATGTCATTCTATGCTACTAGAGTACCTCCTAGTCTAAGGTTCATATTAAAAGCATTAAGGGCGCCCTCCCTATAGGAATTATAAGCAGATAATTAGTTAAAGATAAAGATGGCTATGTAATTTAGATATTTTAACTTAAATATATTAATAGTATCTACGAGCTATATAAGAAGCTATTTTGTATCCTACTATAGGTCTCTATTAGTACTAGGAAATATGACTTTTCAGGCATCCTTTAGTACCCTATTACTATATATGACCTCTTAATCTAGTACGATTCAGCCTTTAGGCCTAATAAAGTTAGAGATATAGATTGGCCTTCTATCCTTCCTCTTCTATAATATCTTCTATTGCCCTAGGCTAAGCTACATGCCTTTCTTAAAGTTAAGATAATAGAAAACGCTCTTATTATAAAAGTAAAGCACGTGACGCTTCTTATCTAGTACTAATATAGGCTTAGTTAGCACCTATTTGCTATAGCTAGGCTCTTCATATTAGACTGATTTCTTTATCACTTCTTCTATCAATAGTAGGAAGATCTTATTACGATATTTAATAATATCTTCTCTCTTATAACTATTAATATATACTCCTTTTTGCTTAGGTTTTAGCGTAAATCCTAGGCAGAGTAGCTATCGATATGTAGTTCGAATTGATATCGGTCTACTAGCTTGAATCGCTAGCGCTAGAAGCACATGCTCATTAATTGCTTTAGCAAATAAAAAGGGGGTAATAGTACTAACTTCCTACATTATGAGCTATGCTTTATAAGTACTAAAAACGCTCTCATCATTAAGGTAAGATTACCTATCTCTTTTACTACCTCTTGGCTCTATAGGTATATCCCTATAGAGTCTAAAGTGATTAAAAAGTACTTGAATTCTGCGGGCGAGCTAGTAGCTATTGTCTGCTTTATAGAAGGCTTTTACGATAGTTTTTAATGCTTCTATTTTGCCTTCATTAAAAGGAGCTTTCTTTAGCAATTGCTAGGCATATAGCTGTAGTATCTAAAGGTCCCTTATAACATTTAGCGCTAGATTCTTGTCTTTTAGTGCCTTTAAGATAGTATCAAAAACCTCCTAAGTGCTTAGAAGATCAGGTAATCTAGTAGTAGCATCAAAATCTACCCCCGCATTAAGACCTATAGTTATAGAGACTAGTTCCTCTAGCAGTAGCTTAGTATAGCTATCATTAATGCCGATATTTCTATCTCGAATTGCATCGATTTTTAGTAGGGCTTTGCTGAAAAAATGCATCATTTTTAGCTGCTTCTTTAGATAAGGATTAATATATAGCTTAATCCCTCTTCTTTCATTCTCCTTCCTTTCAGCCTCCTTCTTAGTAGTATGCTATCGTTCTATTCAAGCTGCTTATTTACTACTAGATATAATATATAGCCCCCTTTTTCCCTTAGAAGGGGGTAGCCCTTGAGGCTTCTTAAAAGCTGAAAATAAAACGCTATCTTTAGCAAATTTGAGGCTTAATTAAGCGATTTCATCTAGCTCTTTAATTAATACTACGGGGAGATTAAAATCCTTAAGGTCTAAGCTATTATCATTATTACTATCATTATCATTCTCCTTTATAGCGATCCTAAATTCGATTAGAGAGGGTAGTAGAGAGAGAGGGGGTAGAAGAGGTTTTAAGGCTTAGGGTTTTTGAGTTTTTTGAGCCTTCTTAAGAGCTTTTATGATAATGATGCTACTTCCTAGCAGCAGGAGGGAGTCGTATTAAGGTAGAGCATAGCGTACCCTCTTTAGGGGAGGTTGATTATCATTTATAGTCATTGCTAAGGGGTTTATATAGAGGGTAGTTAAGCAATTAGAGGTCTAAAGTATAATAAGTGATAGGTTTTCTAATAGGGGATCAATCATGTAATATTATTTTAGTGTATTTTTAGGCGAGAAAGTACATTTTACCCTATAAAACGGCGAAATCTATTTTGCAAAATTTTAAAGAAATTAGAATATCATAATAACACCATTTAAATATAATTCGTAGGAGCCTATAGTGCTTTAAATTGTATGTTTAGTCTATTTTATTAGATGGATTTAATTAATATTAGTTGTGGTGGAGGTTACAAAAGTGGTTGGGGCTCTTTGCGGGCTTTGGGTGTCCTGCACTGTACACCCACCTAGGGCTAGGTACCTACCTATACATTTGCTACTCTTTTCAACGTACATGCCGACGCTCCCGATTTACCTACAATGGACGTACCGATGGAGAATGGGGAAGCCCTAAAGGAGCTGCAGAGAGATCTTGCGCGGAAATATCGAATACACGGCGCTAAAATCGAGCAAATTTGGCGGTCTCTTGACAAAGGCCAACGAACTCAAGCAGTCAAAGCTGGTGCAGCAGATGGCATGGTTCTAAAGGACCCCAGCGACAGATCTATGGGTAATGTATTCAAGTTCATGCCTGAAATGAACCTGCGCGATATCACGGAGCCTGGATCGGATTACTTGCTGAATATTTTGAAGCATCGCGCTACTAAGTTACTCTCTGAGCAATATATTAAAGGACCAGACAACGCCCCAGGAGACCAGGCAGTGATAGTCCATAATATGCGTGTCAACAATCTCCGCCATCTCGACGACTTCAAATATTCTTTCACTTTGTTCATGGACGAAGACCAATACGGGCAGTCTTTTGACGCTAAGAACAACGCGGAGTATGAAAAAGCCATGGCTGATTTATCTGTGGTGGTTAACGCTGGGCTCTGTGTTCCCCAATCGACTGGCGAGCTGATTCTGCTAAGACAATTATATACGTTGCAAATGCTCAGCATCCTAGTTGACGATATTCTCGAGATTGGGTCAACCTCTAGGAATACGAAGCAGCTATCAAAGAAACCCGAAGAAGCTGCCCGCGCTGCTCTATCCAAGCTTTCAATCATTCCCAAGCCAGAGAGACTCTCGTTACAAGAATTAATGGCTAGCGCCTTGGACCAAAAGTCTTCTCTGGATGGATATTTGAGCTTATGTCGCGAGGAACCCGTCTTTCTGGCACATACTATCAATATTTGGTTCTTCACGAGGCCTGAACTTATTAAAGACGAGAAGGGACGAATTTTGCCTTTTGTAACGGACAATTACATTAGCATCGCATTTTTCGAGATGATTCACAATGCTATTATTGGTGCTGCAATTTGGGACTACCTCTGTCGTCTTCTTCAGCTCCTCATCGATGGATTGAACGACAACAAGTACAGAGCCATCATTCTCCAGGAAATATCGAATGTCTGTCACTTGGAGTATGGGCGGGTACAAAAGCTCTTCAAGCGCCAGGTACAAACATCCTCGGGATCGAAGTATTTCAAGCGCGTCTCGGGCGTATATGACAAGTAAGTCCAGCTTTTCAAGTACTTACTCTCCGTTTCAGATATAATTATGCATTTTACTTTCTACGCATGTCATGAGGGCATTGCTAGAAAGTAGACTAATCATGAGACATCCCACTTGTTCCGAACCTTATTCCATCAAGCAATACTGACTCTGAGTCTGAACTATACAGTGGTATCGCACGTGTATCCATGAAGGGCAAACCGGAATCACTCACACGAGAAAATCCACGACTTCATTACATGCTCCGCCTTTGTGAACCCGGAGTAGATGCCTCTAAAGCAATTACCTGGATCAAGCAATTAGACGATCTCCATCGCTCTCATCCCAGGGAACGAGAAGCAATGGATGAAAGCGAATTTGAATCCTTTGGTGATTTAGCTGTGATTGTTGGATTTGTTCAGTCGCTTTCTTCGTCCCTTGCTTTACCACCCATGAACCTCAAGAAGGGGCAAATATACATCTCAAGATCAAAGGAGCTGGCGACGGAGCTGGACCCCTTGAAATCTCAGCTGGATTTAGCGGACTTCGCAATTCCTATCGATAACCTCACCGAACCGGGTATGGCTGCAGGAGCGTTGAATGCACTTGACCAATTTATCGTTGAGAAGACAGGTACTGAGATGGGTTTTCTCTACCAAGACCTCATCGAAAAATGTGTCATCGATATTCAGCAATACTACCAACGGCAGAAAACAGCGGCTGCGCAGAACGCACAACCAGAACTTCTTCCAGCACTTGCGGAAACTACAGAAGTGCGAGTTGAACAACGTAGACAGAAACACAAAACTCGCCCACCACATTCATCCGCATACGATATATCTCCCAATACAACGACTGCTGAGCCAGAAAAAGTGGAGCGGCTACCAGTTTTCAAAGTGAAGCAAGATACGGTTAACACATTCTCAACACTATTCTCAAAGTCGCAATCACGAGGATCAATTACATGGATGGCTTTCGAAACGGCAATGGCAGACTTGAAGTTCTCTGTAATGCCAAAGTTCGGATCGGTCTTCATGTTTTGTCCTCCGTCAAATCTAGCAATACAAAAATCACTTACGTTGCATCGGCCACATAAGTCACAAATCGAAGGCCACTTGCTTCTAATATTTGCGAGTCGTCTGAAGAGAGTTTATGGATGGGGAGAACAGTCTTTCGAGGTGGCATAAGGTGAGATGAGATGAAATTGAGTAGATTTTTGGCATGTGGCTACGCACACTGCGCTGAGAGATTTCCTTGTATCTGACGCTCTGCGCCCGGGAAATGGGGGGTATTGGATACATACGACTGGGAGACAGTTTACGCAAATACATGTAGCTTCGGCGTGTATATTACTCTTGTTGAAGAAGGAGAAGAAGAGAGACGAAGTTGTAGAGTAGCGACTTTAGCGTCCATCGAAAAGGCTCTCGTGCCAACCTTTCAAAGTAGTATCCATCAGTGGTTACAATTCTTTCGAAATCTGCACTAAATGTCACATACTTTCAGTACGTACCCTTGAATTGAAATGGCTTAGCTGACGGCACAGTTTGAAATTCGAAAAATGAATTTCCAAACATTGCAATCATCCTTCTACCTGTGTCCAGCATTTCAAACCCCATTTTCCTCAAAAACAACTGCAAATTCTAAGCCATGCTGCTTCTCATCTCAAAAGGAAGCCCCGGGACCGCTTTAGTCGTCATATACATCGTCGCGAGGTACATATCCCAGCGGAAATCCTCATCATGATCACCGTCTACCTGACCAAGGATTAATGGAAGCCTCTCCGCCTCATCTATCGCTCCTTCCACGAATGCATGAGCCATGTCTCTTTGTTCCAAGAACTATGATTCGGTCCACGCGGAAGACCTGGTGGTTTTCGACGGCGTTTGTAACAATCCATCGCTAGCAAGACCCGGCATACGTTCCCAGACCTTCCGGTGCAGGAAATTCGGGGCTTTCGTCCAGGCTTTGTAAGATGCTGAGCTGTGCCTAGGGATTACAGAGCCTGTACGGAGTACCTGGGATTTTACCAGGAGCAGGGGCGTGTTGATGATTTAGCGTCTCTGCTGCATGGGGATCTAGGGCTGCCTTGTCTCCACACACTCGTATTGCTCTACCGGGTCCCTGGCTCTCATTCCCAGACGCCAAGGTGCCTGTACTTAAACTCGGTGGATGAATACGGCAGAAATAACGATCCGTGGCCGAAGGTAATGGAGTTTATGAAGAGCGAGTTGAATTTGGGATCGGTTCACATCACCAATATTATATAAGTATATAAACGACACGTGATGCAAAACATCACGTGTTAACATCATGTGACAAGGTATAAGTCTCTATATACTTATATCTAAGGCTTCTCTCTACCTCATAGTACTGCTATAACTATAAATTTCACCGCCAGAGAAGAAAGAAGGCAAATTATCAGGGTTCTCCTTATGCAACTTTCTACATAGCCTCTAAGTTTCTAAAACCTGCGTTTCGTTTGGCCTAGTATAAGCGTAGTTATAAAGCTCAATATCCACGGTTTACAAGTGAGAAGAAGCCGCAAGACAGATGCTTTTCAGGAATTAAAAATCCGCATGACACCCGTTGATGCTGAAAGGTAAATCATCCTTGATGAATTCTCTACTCAATGCAAGACACAACTCAAGAATGAAGCAAGCAGAAAAAAGCAGATGAAAGCTGGCATAACAAAAGTACCACATGCAACGGAACCCTCGGTGCTCGGCTAGAGTGCATCTTCAATTCACACAAAACAAACCAGGTCCAAAGCATATGAATCAGTCAGTCAGTGTTCAATATCTCATTAATTCATCAATTCATAACATCTCACCAAGCCTAATTGGCAGTCGACCCCTTAAACGCCTCCCCAATCTCCGTAATATTCTTCCCATGCGCCAACAACAAGCCCAACAAAACCCGACTCTTCATCGGGTTCAAATACCCGCTGGCGATTTGCGGCAACGCCACACTCGGCACCTCTCCACTCATAGCCCGCGTACTGAACACAACAGGAACCCCATACTTTGCAATCACATCCGCAACCGCGTACCCGAACGACGTGCTGACGCCGCCGGCTCCGGCACCTGCAATCACGATGCCCCTGGCGCCGCTGGCAATGGCGTTGTACAGGGTATCGTTCTTCATGTCTTCGTACGCGAACAGGATGTCTACGCGGGGTATAGCCGTGACGTTTGCGATGGACAGCTCGTTCTTGCCGGTCGGTTTGACAGGCGGGTAGAAGAAATACGGCACATCCGAGACGAGCGTGCCGAGGTTTCCCATCTCGGGCGCCTTGAAGGTATCCATGGTATTTGCGTTGGTTTTCGTCACGTAGTACGCCGAGACGATGCGGTCGTTCATGACGACCATGGCGCCGCGGTCCCGTGCAAGGGGGCTGGCGGCGACGGTTACGGCTTCGAGGAGGTTGTAGGGCCCGTCGGCTGAGATGGCGGTTGAGGGACGCATGGCTCCGACGATGATTACGGGTTTGCCGCAGTTGACGACGGCGTCGAGGAAGAAGGCTGTTTCTTCGAGGACGTCGGTTCCGTGAGTGACTACTGCTCCTGACATGGTGGGATCTTCGCAGACGTATTTGTTGATTTGTTTGGCGATTGTGATGAGGATGTCGGAAGTTACATCCTCGCTTGCTACATTGGCTGATTGGATGCCGGCGACGTTTGAAACGTTGAGGATTGCGGGGACAGCGTCGATGAGGGTTAGGATGCCGACTACGCCAGCTGTGTAGCCGGTTGTTTGGACGCCGCTGCTTCCTGAGCCGGCAATTGTCCCACCTGGAGAAATGAGTTACTGGTTGCTTAGTTTTCGGAAAAAGGCTTACCAGTTGCAAAGATAGTTACATTTGGCAGACTACCATTCATCTGCGTAAAATTGAGGCCATTGGAGTTTGTGAACACAAACGAATCAGTTGCTCGTGGGTAAACAACAGGCGCAGCGTATCCTACAGAGGCCAGAGCGCATAACAATGTAGTCACGGAAAACATCTCGAATGAGAAAGTTCGCATGGCTAAAAGTCTTTACACAGTGTTCCGACTTGCTCTTTGGATTGATAGAGTAGTAAAGAGTGAGAAGAGAAGAACATTTACATCTACCTTATATAGATTTGACCGCTTGAGTCTCCATTGGGTAAGACACGTTATCTTTGTTGTGTCAGCATCAAATTCTTATCAGAGGCGCCAGTTGTTCCGCAAGTATATTCGTAGTGATACCCCACCTGTGGACTGCTAAGAACCTTGGCTGCCCCGCGCTGCACCTTAGCCGCATAGAAAATGTTTACTCCGTAAGATAAGGGGAAAGTGGGAGCCCGGAATTTGTTTGGAACGGCCAAGCCTCTAAAGCTCTATGCAGGAAGCTATGAACCTAAAGTCTGGTGGCTGTCGGCAAGTACGGAAATTCAACAGGTACTCAAAGCCACTTAGCGTAGGCTGCAGTTGCATAACAATACAATGAAGTACCAATGAGAAGTTTTAATGAGAGTACGCTTTTCATGGATCAAGGCTCTTGGCTGAAAGAGACTAATTGATCTCAAGAGTCATGTAATAAGAGCTTGCTGCCCCTTAATTGTTTCGTTGATATACTGAATTATTCGAAAATGAAGGAAGTTTAAATGTCAACGTATTGCTTCAAAATGAAAGCGGGACTTTTAGTCCACTTGACCTGAGAAAGTTCTGAAATTGGCACTTGCCATGCTCTCGTATTGACAAATTGCATTGCTTGTATGTGTATGAAAGCAATCTGTACTTTTGGGGGCACTTACCTACTGTCAAAGTAATAATGCGAATACGGCGCCACGGAGAGAATACCAACGAGGTAGCGAATGTTTGTTCTGAGGACGAGGTGAAAGCCGTTTGTAGTTAAATATATCGTGGTATCTCGGAACCAGCTCCAGGACGCCTTGCATATGATACAGTTCGATCCATCCAATTCATCATCCCAACGCCTGCGAAATGCGTCATGAAGCAGTATTATCTTTCTCCTGGTACATCGGAAGTACAACCAGCAAGCGAGCTGGATGCAGGCTTGGGGCTTGAGTGAAATATATGCTCCAAGCTTCTTTGACTCCATCCCACAACCCAAGCCTTCAGAACGCCATGACCTAACAGATTTTGAACTCCGAAATCACGCCCAAATATGCTCTTTCCTGTCGTCGTAATGCCCATGCGCTATCATCGTCCTTCCCCAGTACTCAACACAAAGCCCTTTAAGCTTGTTTCCAGCCATCTTCCTACCTCCTCCGCTTGTCTTTTAATCCCCAATATGCTCGCATGAGTCCTGGCCCCGGTGACAGAACTCCCCACACTTCCAACTTCCGACGGCGCCCCGCTCCCAACCGCTAAACTGCCAGCAGAAACAACTCTTTCCCCAAGCCCATCATGGAGGTCGTGATTTGTAGGCGGCGAAGCTTGAGGTGAGGCATGTGATGATGCGATATGAGGTGGGAACAAGAGGTGGTGTGAGCTCTGCGCTGTGGTAGGTGTGATTGAGGGACCAATTGCTACGAAGAGCAGTCCGCAGGAGAGGGAGCGTATGACCATGGTGCCGTGGGAGAGTTGAACGGTTATGGAGCTGAGATCAGGGGTGCTTGCGCTGGACAAAGATGTCGGCCCCGGGGGAAGTGAAGTGTTGACCCGACTGCTGGTGCTTGCTTGGAAGGGGTTGTAAAGATTCCACATGGTGCAGGCTACCGTGGATTGTGTTCTGAGGATCGAGGCTGGGAGGGGGGAGGAGCTGGAGAGGAGCTTTCCCGTAGGCGATATGAGGAGGAGCGTTGGCAGCTGGGGCGAAGCATTCTGCGAGAGGAAAGTCGTAAGTGGTTTAGTGAGCAGCATTGTTTGGGACATTGGGTTGAGGAGGAGGGAAAAGGGGAGCTGGTGGAAGATGCTACAATATGAAGAAAGTTAGCTGAGGATCGCATTGCTGTATCGCGGAATTGGCAAGCGAGCTAGAGCGATAAGGGGACGAGACCTACACCTACAATATGGCATCTATTCACACCCTTTTCGATTGTGCTGCTACAGCCTGTTTTGGTTTGGACAGTTATTGCGATGCGACTGTTGGGACTTCTCGGTGAGGCAAAAAGCCTGGAGGAAAGAAGCTTGGACAAGGAAAGTTCACAGCGTGTGCCCGCCTTGCTTGCGACAGAGATTATGCGACGACGATATTCAGCGGTACAATATCATACCACTTCACAACGTTGAGCAGGACTGAAGCCATCTTACGAATGCTATAGTAAGCCTGTTCCTGGAACAAATCTCCGGCATCCTTGGTAACAATGCTTCGTTTGGCTTGAACGCTATGCATAATCTACTTGATCAAGTTGGAGATATTCCAACCCCTTCAGCCCAGGCTCCTCTTAGAACAACCAACAAGACAGCTTGTGTCAAAGTTTGGGCCTAGACTATCAAATTCCGCGTTGCTTTCTACGAATACCTTCAGAGCCTAGACGAGGACGCTCAGCAGGCTAAGGAAGAGAAAGAGGTAGAAGTGGAAGAAGCTGAGAGGCATTCAAACGTCTATAAAAGGATTCCAGACAGGAATATCCCAATCCCTTATCTACTTCTCTTTCGTTCATACCTAGTATTGGGTGGTTGGCTGTTTCTAATACAGTATCGGTTCTAATATATATTGCTACATGATCATTCTTCCCTCGGTTGTACCTAACAGTACAGTAGATATTTATTTACAAGCTCCTTCCACGTCATAGGCCAGTGAAGGCGGGGTCTATTTCAATTCCCCTTCGGCCTTTTCTTCGCCCCCTTATACATTGACAACTACCACTACTCAACCCTCTTCCTCTTCCTCTTCTATGCAATCATTTCGCATTTTCCAGAGAACCTTCAGACCAAACTTCATTCGTCACAGCATTGTAGACTCAGGTACGAGTGTGTTGACCAATACTCGCTATTGCTCTTAATGGTGGGGTGCTGACCCCTCGATAGCTAGCAGACCCTTCGCAACCATGGCTACGGATATGAAGACCTATAAGTTTAACCACTCGATGTGCGACAATAAATCATACACCTATTCTACGTAGTCATGCTGATCTTTCTCCAGGATTCGGGTGAAGGACCCCAAGGAGTCAGGTACGTCGCGAATACTCACAGACAATGTCTTGTCTAACATCTCCCCCTAGTCAAGTTCTATGAACACATCGGTATGAAGATGATTCGAAAGATCGAACAACCGGAAGCCAAATTCGACCTCTACTTTATGGGCTATGACTCTCCCAAGGCGCTCTCACACGGCAATCACTACAGCGATCGCGAAGGTCTGATCGAGTTGACACATAACTATGGAACAGAGAACAATCCTGATTACAAAGTTGCAACTGGCAACAGTGAGCCTGGGAGAGGCTTTGGTCATACTTGTATCAGTGTCGACAATATCCAGGCCGCCTGCCAACGAATTGAAGATGCCGGTTACAAATTCCAGAAGAAGTTGACGGACGGACGAATGCGTCACATCGCATTTGCTCTCGATCCCGATGGATACTGGGTAGAGATCATTAGCCAGAACTCAGTTGAAAAGACTGAGGGTATCAAGACTACAGACTTGCAGACATACCGCATGGTAAGGCAGTGGCACATATTTCTGGATACGTACTGATTGGCATAGAACCACACAATGATTAGGATCAAGGACCACGAGAAATCATTGAAGTTCTACCAAGAGGTTATGGGGATGACTTTGATTCGGACGAACGAAAACAAAGATGCGAAATTCACTCTCTATTTCCTTGCATACCCCGGTGAAACGGGTCTCCCAACGACCTCTGAAAATGGTGTCAATACTGCAGGGAGAGAGGGCCTTCTAGAGTTGACTTGGAACCACGGTACTGAGAAGGATGCCGATTTCAAGTATCACAACGGTAATGACGAGCCTCAAGGATTTGGTCATATTTGTAAGCACAATGTTCTACTCTTAGTGGATGAAGCTAATTATACAGGCGTTTCGGTCGATGATCTCGATGGTGCGTGCCAGCGCTTCGAGGAGCAAGGTGTGAACTGGAAGAAGAGACTCACAGACGGTCGTATGAAGAATGTGGCCTTTGTTCTAGACCCAGACAATTACTGGATTGAGGTTGTGCAAAATGACAAGTTGAAGGGAAAAGCAGACTTGTAGGAGGGAGTCTAAGGATGCCCGGCCAGCACTTGTCGAATATGACTATTTATTTGTTTGTATTGTAGAGCAATGAGCTGCAGCCGTGCATTGCATTTCTTTTTTCCCTCTCAGGTGACCAGGTGCATCTACAACAGGGCGAGCCTTGCATGCCAAGCCACACGCCGTGGTTCCTGGATGGTGGGGTAGTGTACTGTAGTTCCGGGGAACGGGCAGGTGCGTTAGCCTTATGCGGGGAATGCTATGTAATGACTGGGGTGGGCGTGGGACTCTACCTGCACTCCATGCATGTGCAGACTTTATAGACATTGCAGGCGTGGGATGACGTGGGATTTCTTCTGCCAAGTCATGTGTACTGCCAATTCATTTCTTCATTTCGTTCTTTCCTTTCAGACTTCCTTTACTCCAATCTATTTTCCATGCTTGCCTGAGTTACATGAATTGACCAGCTCCTACCTCCTACCTTCCTCCGTATTCAACCATCCTTGGCATACTACCTCCTGCAACAATCACCAATTCGAGCAACCTCACCGCCGAAAACATGGCGCCGTCTGCCCTCCCAATATACGAAAGCTCTTCGACTTCCTCACGTCCCAGGATTCTGATCCCAGAGAAGGTCTCTCCCGATGGCCTCGCTCTCCTTGTACCCCACTTCGATATCGACCAACCCAAAGGCCTCTCCGCCGAACAGCTCATCTCCATAATCCCCAGCTACCACGCCCTCGTCATACGCTCCGAGACAAAAGTCACAGCCCCCGTCCTCGCAGCTGCCAAGAACCTCAAAGTTGTCGCCCGAGCTGGTGTGGGCGTCGACAATGTAGATGTCGATGCAGCAACCACACACGGTATCATTGTCGTCAACAGCCCCAGCGGAAACATCGTAGCAGCAGCCGAACACACCATCGCCCTCCTCATGTCCGTTGCCCGCAACGTGCCAGCTGGAGATCGAAATCTGCGCAATGGGGGATGGGAACGCAGTGAACTCGTCGGCACAGAAGTCGGCGGCAAGATACTTGGGATAATCGGTCTGGGGAAAGTAGGATGGAAAGTCGCTCGCATGGGTGTAGGACTCGGCATGACCGTGTTGGCTCTCGATCCCTATGCGAGTCCTGAAATCGCGGCTTCAGCATCTGCTACACTTGTCTCGGACCTGCCTTCTTTACTTCCGCAAGTGGACTTCCTCACCATTCATACGCCGCTCATTGCTAGTACGCTGGATATGATTGGCAAGAAGGAACTTGAGACTATGAAAAAGACGGCTAAGATTCTGAATGTGGCAAGAGGCGGAGTGTATAACGAGGCTGCATTGCTCGAAGCTCTTGAAAACGGTACTATTGCAGGTGCAGGCCTCGACGTCTTTACATCCGAACCTCCCGCTCCAGGCTCAGCAGCTGAAGCACTCTGCCGTCACTCCAAAGTGGTCGCTACACCGCATCTAGGTGCAAGTACCGTTGAAGCACAAGAAAACGTGTCCATGGACGTTTGTGCTCAAGTGCTCTCAATATTGCAAGGAGGACTACCTACGAGCGCTGTTAACGCGCCGTTAATTTTGCCAGAGGAGTATAAGAAACTACAGCCTTTCGTGAAGCTTGTGGAGAAGATGGGTGGACTCTATACACAGCATTATACATCTCAGGGGAAAGCCGGCACGGCTTTCGATCTGGTGTATGAAGGCGAGCTGGCTGCCATGTCCAACACTAGACCGTTGTTTGCGGCGCTCGTTAAAGGACTTACGTCGTCAATTTCGGATAGTGGGGGCAGGGACGTGAATATCGTGAATGCGAATCTGATTGCGAAGCAAAAGGGGATTGTGATTAATGAAGTCCATACCCGAGGTGGCTCGGCTGGGGATCTGGTTTATGCCTCTTTGGTAACGTTGAGGGCGAGTGGCAAGGGAGAGGGCGTTATTAGTGGGTATGTGAGTGGGAAGTCTATATTCATCTCGAGACTTGATCGGTTCAGCGCGTCGTTTGTGCCAGAGGGAACTTTGCTTATTCTACACAACTATGATCGTCCCGGAAAGATTGGGGGAGTGGGGAACATACTTGGGAAAGCGGGCGTGAATATTCGAAGTATGAATGTTGCGGCGCTGGAGAAGGGAGCTGAGGATGAGACTGAAAGCGAGGGAGGAGAGGAGAATGAGGCGTTGATGATTTTGAGTGTGCAGGGGGAGGTGGGCAAAGATGTCGAGGCGGGGTTGAGGGAGGAGAAGGGGATTCTGAACGTTAGCGTTGTTCGTCTTTAACCGGGGAACACGGTCTGGTACTCGTATTGGTGAGTGTTTGCGAGCTCAGGAGTGTGCATGGTGGCGTTGGTGATATTCAACATATAGATAGGTGTGCGGGAAGGGAAAGGGAAACATGGCATGGCATGGCATGATATATGACCAGTTGCAAATTGAAAATGAAGTCTGACTTCACATCCTCATGCTCCAATGTGACTAAAGGGAATACCGACCACTACTATGAATATTGAAAAGCTGCATATCGTGAAGAAGGCTTAGTATCAAATGCTGTATCAAAAAGTATAACTGAAGGTAAGGTACCTAAGCTAATAAGATAGCCTAAGGTACGGAGTAATAACAGGTACGGTACCTTGTTAGGTGGGGTGTGGGACGATCCGATCCCTGCTCCCCGGGAGTTCCCCAGCGCGCGCTTACCCCACCATCACCATACCGACCACACTTCATCTTCAGCTTTTCAGCTTTCAACGCCATCAACGGTCCAGCCCCCGCCTCTATGTAGCGACCGAACCTGACCTCACCTACAGTCGCTCTAAGCGACCATGGGATGCGAATGCGGAATGTGGATGTGAATGAATGTCAAAGCTGCCGTTCCACAATGCCATGGCCACGCGGTACAGTATTTCTTCTTCTCTCTGCCCAGAAAGGAAGTCGCGCTAAAGTATCATGACCACGTTTTTCTGCAATGCCCCGCCATGTCCTTGCATTGAGGTCTTTCATCTTCACTTCGTCCTGTCTTCAGATTCCTTCCATGTAAAGTCATCTTGTTTCCATTTCCCGACAGCGTTGTAACCTCCTAATTGACTCCTCGCCCGACGCCATGTGGCCGATATGTCTCTTCATCCTCGCCTCCTGGCCCATCTTCGTGCATTCCCTGGCACCCACAGACGAGATCCAAGATGCGGATCCAGCTCAGTCAGGCTATCTCGATAATCACAACATGCAACCGACCATCGTCGGGTCTCCCAACTTTGGAATCTTGTGGCAGAATACCTATGGCGCCAAGGAGAAATGGTATGCGAAGCCACTTGTGTACACCCCGCCTGGTGGTTCCCAGCTTGTCTTCCTGGCTTCCTCGATGAATGTGATTCGAACCCTTGATGCTGTTAATGGGACCCTGTTGAATTCTCGTATCGTCCAACCGCCTTTCTTGCAAAGCGACATTGGCTGTACGGACATACCTGACTACATTGGCATCATTGTAAGTTGAACCTCGAACTCACGGTTCGTGAACTAATTGTGTATAGGGTACACCGATCATAGACGCTAATACAAACACGGCGTACTTTTTCTCCAAAGGCTACAAGAATGGAGCCCCATCCGGTGGCGTGGCAAATGGTGAGCATGGGAAATGTGATGTTTGGATCTCTTTAACAGAGGTCTAGGAATTTACAAGCTTTATGCTGTGGATATTTATACCCTACAAGACAAACCTGGCTTTCCCGTTCTCATTGACGGAAACTTTGCGGATAATGATAATACGAGGCAAGTGCCAGTGAAGCACTTTTAACGCTAGCTGACAATGTAGATATTTTGTCGGCGGTACGGTTCTGCAGCGTCCGTCAGTGTCCATTATAAATGGTATTGTACTGGGAGGGTTCGGAGGTCATTGCGATCTTTTTAATTATACTGGCATGATAGTTGGTGTTAGCACAACTCCCGGAGTCGGTATGCTTCCCCTTCTTCAGTGCCGAGAATACCAGCTAACCAACTTCTCAGGTGTGACTAGCCTTTTTGCAATGGAGTCTAGTCCTGGAGCCTCACCAGTCGTGACCGATATTACTGTACAGAAGGGAGGCAAAGCGGTGAGATGCTACGTCCATACGTCGTGTAACACGCGGCTCTGACATTTGCAAAGGGTATTTGGCAATCTGGAATGGGCTTCTCCACAGATGGAAACCGTTTCTTCGCTGTTACAGGGTAAGTCATCTTTACGTGGTCGAAACCCAGATTCGAAGCAGTGAGTATCAACTGACGGTGCTCAGGAATGGACAAGGCCACGCTAATGGTGACGTTCCATCGTCCGGTCGAGTACCCTTATCAACCCTTGACGAGGTTGTGGGCAGTTTCACCGTGTCAACATCCGGCAAAATCTCTTTGACAGACTATTTCGAGCCCTATGAATACCTGTCTATGGACGCAGGTGACAGAGATCTTGGGTCCTCAGGGGCAACGTTGTTAGATCCAGCGGTATTTAGCGGAACTGGAGTCTCAAGAATTGCAATTACTGTTGGGAAGAATGGCAAGGCTTAGTATTATTCCCCACTTTCGTATCTAGATGTTTGCTAATATTTCTAGCATTATGAATGCTAATAATCTGGGCGGCTTCAAGCAAGGCCCCGGAGGCATGTTATTTTTATGTTTTCGAAGGTCATAAAGCTGACTCAAATAGGAACTGATAACATCATCCAGACTATCGTTGCTCAAGGATCTGTCTTTGGGGGTGTAGGATCATATCCTCTAGAAGGCGGGTTCATATAGTAAGTTCAAATCCAGCTTCAAGGTGCCAGTAGAAATGCTGACCTGTGAAAGCTTTACCCCTGTAGGATTCCCGACGGTCTGCTACAAAATCGGTCTGGACTCTCAAGGAGCTCCATTGTTTACCCTTGTTGGGCAGACAGCAACAAACTCGGCTGGCAGAGTCGGAATCGGTAAAAGAGCTTCCTCCTGGTTGTGACATTTGCTAATTTAATTCAGGTGTTCCTACCGTCACCTCGTATAAAGGTCAAGCTGGTACTGGAATTCTCTGGATATCGGACCCCAATCTTGGCCTCCAAGCTTTCAACGCAGTTCCTGTTAATGGCGTCCTTAAGTCAATTCCTCTGGCAGCTACGGGCGGATTAAACAAATTCCAGCGCCCAGCTTTCGGAGATAGTCGCCTTTATGTTTCAGATAACAACGGACATATCTTCTGTCTTGGATCTCCGGTTTCTTTACCTCTTCTGTGCTCTCAGCCTGTTGATTTTGGAGATACTCCAATCGGTTCTACCAGTACTCAAATCGTCAATTGCACGGCATTGATTTCCACCACGGTCAATGGTTGTACAACCGGAGATGCAACTTGGCGATGTCTCAACTCCACCCTTCCAACAGGACAGCTAACTAAAGGTCAAGCATTCCAATTCCCCGTCACCTGGAATCTTACCCAATCTTCAATCAACGATGCACAGAATGCTTCATTTGGAAAGGTTCAACCCGGAGTAGCAAGTACCAATCTGAATTTGTACACCACAAATGCCGTCCCCAAGTATAGCAACATTCTTCCTATTTCACTCACCGGAAATACTGTCTCTAAACTCGCTTATCTCACCATTAACCCCCCCGAGGTTGATCTCGGAGGGATTGTTATTGGGACTGACGGCGCCAAAACAGGCCTCTCAGCTTCACTAGTTCTCCAAAATGTCGGAGCCCAGACCTTGACCTTCTTGGGCAGCGCGTGGACAAGTAGCGTGGACACTGATGATGGTCCTATCGCTTTTAACAATATCACCAATGGAGATCTAGGAAATGGATTTAGTTCTTCAAGTCTTCCCAAAGTTGGAGACACGCTCGCAACTGGCCAAGGTCTATCAATCCCCGTCCAATTTTTAGCCAATAAAACAGGTGCCTACTCCACGTTTGTGCAATGGTGGACCACAGGAGGAAATGGTTATGTGTTGTTGACCGGCTCAGCCTCGACAGCTCCTATTGCCAACATTTCTATCTCTACAATTGAAGGCGGCTGGGACTTTTCTGAGCCTGTCAATATGAACTTTGGTAATGTTGTAGTGGGCAATACAGTTTCGCAGAACATCCGAATTTGTAATTCGGGAGGGTCAGCTTTGACGATCACGAAAAGCAAGCCGCCGATTGATGTGGAGCTCTTGGCACCAAATCATGGCACAGATCTACATGAAGCTCAGAAGATTGACGTCAATACTTGTGCTCTGGGTCAAGTTTCTATTGTTGCAGCGCCACTTGGAGTTAATCGGCCTGATCACATTGTTTCAGACGTCTGGATTTTGAACGTTGAGTGAGTACCATACTTGACCATAGATCCTAGAACTGACAAGATATAGTGATGTGAATTTCGGGGTTCACGATGTTGCCATCTCTGCAAATATTGTCACCAGGCAAATAGGCCCTCTTCTGCCAAATGGCACAGCGGAGTATTCTTACCTTGGTTGCTATTATGATGGAGGCGGGCGACAACTTTCCAAGCAATTCAATAACGCTACGAATGAAAATGGATGGTGTCAAGCTACATGCTTCAAATCCGGATATATCTTCGCTGGGACCGAATACCATACACAGTGCTGGTGTGGGAACACAGCACCCAGTTACATCAAGTATACCAATGACACTGCAAAGAAGTGTGCGATGAGTTGCCCCGGAGATAATACACAGGCATGTGGCGGTGATGGAACCTACATTTCAATCTATTATGATCGGACGAGATATGTTCCTGGTTCTGATTCTACCCCTGGCTCAAATTCATCATCAATGTCAACTTCGATGCCTGGATCAACCGCCAGCTCAGCTACATCATCATTGTCCTCATCATCAACTGCTTCGACATCAGTGTCTATATCTAGCAGTTCCAGCGAAACAACATCAAGTCCTGGATCAACCACCACATCAGGCTCATCTACATCATCTTTGTCCTCATCATCAACTGCTTCGATATCAATGTCAATATCTAGCAGCTCCACCGAAACTTCATCAAGTCCTGGATCAACATCCAGCGCCACATCCACGCTCAGTACGTCAACAGCCAGCGTCACCACTTCAGCACTCCAAGGCTTTGCATCTCTTGGATGTTTCTCTGACCCGGCCGGAGGCCCTTTCCAAGGACACAACATGCCGAAGCTCTTTAGTGACGATAGCATGAGTCCAGAGCTCTGTATTTCCTCAGCACTCGCACGGCTCTCCGCTACACCTGCTACAACATATGCCTTTGTTGGCGTCGAATATGGACGAGAATGCTATGCTCGTACAGCAGCACCCACACCACAACCTAGCAGCCTTTCTGGTAGTAAGGCTTGCACGATGACATGTAAGGGAGACTCGAGTCAGAAGTGTGGAGGTTCTAATATGTATAACTTGTATGCCGCGACGACAGCTACAACTATTTGAAGTGGGGTTTTAAAGTGAAAACTGTCCTGGCCGTGGGGTCGGAGTTGAAGTTTTATATTTTGGCAGCGATTTCGCTGAAGATGAAGAAAGTATCAATGTTAAGGTAGCTTGCAAGAAGCAACTTTGTTCATAATCTGCAATCAGAAATGTCATGTGGCAAGTGCCCTCGCTTATTCTTTGAGTTGTGTTTAGATGCGCCCATTGTTTTTTCTAAGTTACTCTATAGGGTCCAAATGTGAATTTGAATTTGGTCTTGTTGTCTTTCTTTCCAACACTTGTCGGTGTTGAGGCCTTCACTGTTTACTTTTGCTTGATTTCATATATTAGTGATGACCTCACGTATAGGATAGTTTGCCTAGATATACAAGTGATCTAGGTAGATATTTTCCGCGGGTGTATCTCCCACTTATGTGGCTTTCTATTATTATTCATTTATGAACGACAGGCGAAAAAGGGTTTTAGAATCCCTCTCCTTTTCAGTATATCAATAACCATACCATCCCGTCCAGGGCTGGCTCAATCAATGGCCATAAACATTAAAAGGATGCTTCCCATCACTTCCCCGTCCCCGCGCATACGTACTCTTATAATCCCTACCCGCATACCCCACAACCTCGCCCTTGGCTCTCAACTCCTCCTCGATATCCAATAGGCGGTTCAGCTGCGCCACGTTCTCACCACGCGCGGGAGCACCGATTTTGAGGGAGCCGGTGCCGAGGGCTACGGATAGGTCGGCGGGGAATGTATCGGTTGTTTGGGGGGGAGATGATGAGGTGAGGAAGGGGGTGAGGTTTTGGTGGAGGGTGTGTGTTATGCTGTTTGAGGGGTGTTAGGGGGGGGGAGTTATAGGGGGATTTGGGACAAGTGGGGATAGATGGATGGATGGCTGGAAAGAAAAAAAGAAGTCTTACGTGTCAACAACCTCACTCACGTTCCCAAACTCCCACACCCTAACCTCAACACCACTACAACCCCCCGTCTCCTCACCTCCTTAATCCCCTCTCTCGTCGTCGCCACCCCATTCTCTATAACGGCCACCTCGCCCTTCGCCCTTACCTCTGCCATGAAAGCCGCCCATTCCGTGCATTTGCCATCTTCTTCTCTCGTGCTAGAAGAGGTTTCGAAGAGCGTAAGGGGGAATTTTGACAGGAGATCACGGAATAAGGAGGCTTTTTGGGGGCTGGTGAGGGATGATTGGGACAGGGAGAGGGAGATGGAGATTTGGCCTGTGTAACCGGCGGTGTGGATTGTGTGTACGAGCAGGTGGAGGGCTTCGTGGGGGGAGAGGGAGGGGATGCTGAATGTGCCTGTTGGGGTTGTGTTTGTTGCTATTTTTGTAAGTAATTATTCATCTATTGGCCTACAAGCTATATGCAGGGTACTTTATCTCGTTTCGATCATCGGGAAGAAGATGGGAAGAATATGGGAAGGCAAGACGTACCCAAATGACCGGACTTCTCATCCAGCGCGGCGCGCAAACACTGGTACGTGTCACAGCCCATCTTGACGGCGGAACTGAAGCTCGGGGCTCCTAGGGGCGCGATGCTGAGTTCCAGGGTGGAAGTGCTGAGGAGGGGGAAGAAGGGCACGGGTAGGATGTAGGGTTTGGGCGTGTTGGAGAGGAGGCGCAGGTGTTCGTATAGGGGGAGTTTCTGCGTCACGTGACGTATTAGCATTGTGATTCTTCTCTTTCTTTGTCTGCTTGCTTGCTCTCTGAAATAGGCATCTTGTTTCCGATTGAGGTTTGGGATTAATCAGGATAACATATAACTGGATTATTCAAAGGAGAGCGTGTTGGGTGATAAAACATCCCCCCTCAAAAAAAGAAAAACCAACAAGTACTTACGCAACCATCCGCCCCCGCCCTCGCCACAGCAACACTAACCGCCAACCTCTCCTCCGTCCCCAACACCACAACCTTCTTCTCGCTCCTCGACTCCGCGACAAAGTCATCGATGCGCCGCAAGTCGGTGCGCACATCGAAGCGCGTGCCGAGGAGCGGGGGCGCGATGATATCGGACGTGTTGTAGATGCCGTGGTTCACGTGCTCCGGGTTGGAGACGGGGGTTAGGGACGTGTATGTGCCGGAAGAGGTGGTTAGTTTTGCTTGGAGGGCTGGGGAGCCGGTTGCGTCGAGGCGCCGGGTGGCTTTGAGGGATGTGATGTTGGAAGGCATTTTCTAGGATTTATATATACCCTTTTTTTTAGATGTATCTTTGGTTTAATTGAGAGTTGCTTGGGGTTTTCCATATGACTGTAGCTGCGATGGTTTATATTTATATCTAGATATGCTAGGTGGTGGCATGATTTTCGTGGAGTCGGAATAGTTCCAAGGCTAACTGGCGATTATGGAAGTGGCGTGATTCTGACCAAGTCACCCTCGGGATATATCGACCGGAAAAGTGATGTGGAAAACTCAGGGAACTCGGGTGAGATATCTTGTGATGTTTAGATTTTCTTGATCATATACATACTGTAATGCATTCTAATGTATAAGTAGTTGCGCAAATCAAGAATGTCCTCAACGCCATACTTTAGCCGCCAAACTAAATACAAGCTTTCTTTCCAATCACTTTTATGCTCCAGCAAGCTTGGCTAATCCCTCCAAATTAATACTCTTTGGTCGCTCAATTGGCAGACCCAGCGCACGATCCCAAATCAATTGGGCGAGAGGTCCCAATCCTCTGCTTACACCAAAGGTAGCGGTGTAGTATAATGTCTCGTGGAATCCATAGTGATGGAACAAAACACCGGAGCTGGAATCGACATTAGGGTATGGGTTCTTGGTCTTTCCATGTTCCTTCAAGACTCCTGGGGCGATCTCTGAGTTCTTCTTGACCAGTTGGAACACTGGATTCTTGGCGATGTCAGGTCGAGATGATGCGTAATCCATCAAAGCCTCGAATCGAGGATCTGGCTTACGGAGAACTGCGTGACCGTAACCTGGGACAACTCGGCCGGATTTGAGGGTCGACCAGAGGTAATCGGTAACCTCCTTGTCGGAAAACTTGGTTCCTACGGTCTCTTGCATTTGCAAGATCCATCGCAAGACTTCTTGAGCGGCGAGACTATATAATGTTAGCCCAGTAAAAAATAACAAGTGTTTGTTTGTCGACATACCCGTGAAGTGGGCCTGCAAGACCTTGGAGGCCGGCACTGTAACTCAAGAATGGGTCGCTTAATGCGCTACCAACCAAATGTGTAGCATGAGCTGAGACATTACCACCCTCGTGGTCACCATGAAGAGCCAAGTATAACCTCAATAGATCCTGGAAATCCTCGTGCTCCTTCCCTCCTTTACCAAGCATAGCAGCGAAGTTGTAAGACCAGTCTTGCTCCAAGTCGACCTTGGCTGGCAGAGCTCCACCTCCTCGGTATGAGTTTTGGTAGATCTTAGCGGCAATGGTAGGAAGCTTGGCCAGGAGGGAAATGCTGTCGTCAAAGGTTGGCTCCCAGTAATCAGCCTTGTTGACGCCATTCTCGTACGCCTTGGCGAATTTCGAAGTGTGGGAGAGAGCCGAGACGGCAATTGCGAATTGGGTCATTGGGTGGAGATCTGTTGGGAAGTCATCGAGCATCTTGCTTACAAAAGCAGGAAGTTCGGATTGTTCTGCGAGTTCTCGAGAGAAATTCCGGACTTGGTTCGTGGAAGGAACTTGGCCGGTCAACAGGAGCCAGAACATGGCTTCTGGTAGCATTTCCGTGCCAGTCTTGCCTTTCGGGAGCTCTTTTTGGCATTCCTTGATTGTACGACCGTGGAACCGAATGCCCTCATTTGCATCAAGAACCGAACCCTCCCAGACCATGGCCTTTAATCCTCTATCGTCCGTCAGCACTGCACTCGTTCCAGTGAAGCCTCAATGAAGCTTTTCCAGGAATCCATACCTCATGCCACCCAGCGTGTTCTCGATCTTGACCTCTCCAATGACCTTGTCGCCCATTGCCTTGACCTTCTTTAGGAGCTCGCGCTTGGCAGGAAGGACCTCCTTGAAGGTAGCCTTGAGGTCTGGCTCGGAGGAGGTCGCATAGCTGCGACAGGCAGGAATAACCGCTGGACGAACAGCTACGGGCTACAAAATGATCAGCAATGTGGTGCAACCTCTCACGGCAGTGTTACCTACACGGAATGCCCTCAATGCCTGCGAGGCCGATCTGGCGTTCATGGCCATGTCGTGTCGGTGAGCTCTAACGCGGGGTATCTTTCGTGGGGTACAGTAATGCGGACGGCCGATGCCTGCTAAGAGAACAAATACAGGGTGTAGAGAGAGATGGCTGCGTCTATGTGATGCAGAATAGAATGTACTGCCAAATTGACTTGAAATGTTTGTTTATATTCTTGGAAGGACTGGGGAACGAATGCGGAATATGAAGCTCATACCTAGGCCTAGGTACTCACCCCAGCTCCAACTGAACCGAGGATGATTCGGCGCATGGGGAAGGGAAGATCGCCCGACCAGCCCTGAGCCGAAAACAACCGCCACTCTATGAATTGCCCCAATCGTCCCTGTATCATTCCCGATACCGGCATTTGATACAGTTGTTACTGCGATGATGAAGTAGGAACAAATACAAAACTCTCTTTAATCTTCATCTTGTCTTTTCTCTTCGTGATCCAAAATGCTTCGCAGAGCCGTAACAACCGTTCCGCGACGAGCGGTGGCGGCGACATCGAGGCCTACAAACCAGCATATTCGAACCTTCTCAATAGCAGCTCCAAGGATGGCCCCATTGAAGCCTCTCGATAATCCAATAACCACGACTCTTCCCTCAGATTCCTTCCAGCTACTCCCCGAATCCCAAAAAGCGGGAGCGGCTGAAGACGCGCTGTACGAACAACAAATCAAGGATGTACAGGCTTGGTGGGCAAGCCCGAGATATGAGGGAATCAAGAGACCCTACTCCCCAGCCGACGTTGTGTCGAAAAGAGGAAGCCAGCTGCAGTCATATCCAAGCTCCGTGATGGCCAGAAAGCTGTTCAATTTGATCAAGGAGAGGGAGGCCAAAGGAGAGCCAATACACACAAGTAAATTCACCCCCAAGCATGGAGGGGCAGATCTAATATATCCTAGTGGGCGCCATTGATCCTATACAAATGACCCAACAAGCACCAAATCAAGAGGTCCTATACATTTCAGGCTGGGCATGTTCCTCCGTGCTCACAACGACCAACGAAGTTTCTCCCGACTTTGGCGATTACCCATACAATACCGTACCAAATCAAGTCCAAAGACTCTCAAAAGCACAATCGATGCACGACAGAAAACAGTGGGATGCGCGGAGGAAGCTGAGTGCTGAAGAGCGTGGCAAAACCCCATATACCGATTATTTGAGACCGATTATCGCAGATGGAGATACTGGACATGGCGGGCTCTCTGCAGTTCTAAAATTAGCAAAGCTCTTTGCTGAGAACGGAGCTGCTGCCGTTCACTTTGAGGACCAAATGCATGGAGGAAAGAAGTGCGGGCATCTTGCTGGCAAGGTTCTGGTACCAGTTGGAGAACACATCAATCGCCTCGTCGCCGCAAGATTCCAATGGGACGTCATGGGATCAGAAAATCTTGTAATTGCGAGAACAGACTCGGAGAGTGGCAAGCTTCTTTCCAGCGCGATCGATGTTCGAGATCACGAATTTATTCTTGGGGTGGCAGAGGAAGGTGTTGAACCATTGGCGGAAACATTACAAGCTATGGAAATGTCGGGAGCATCAGGGTCCGAAATTGATCTGTTCGAAGCGGAGTGGGTAAAGAAGACCAAATTGGTCAATTGCGACGAAGCTGTCGTCAAGCAGCTAGAATCATATGGAGTCTCACAATCCAAAATTGACGAATACCTCCAGGCGACAGCAGACAACCGGGATATGTCGATCACGAAGAGGAAATCACTCGCCTCAAAATTCACTGACAAGCCTATACACTTCAACATCGATATTCCACGAACAAGAGAAGGGTTCTACCACTACCGTGCGGGTATGAAGGCAGCTACAAAGCGAGCGATTGAATACGCTCCTTTTGCTGACCTATTGTGGGTTGAGACGGGTGACCCAAACGTCAAGAACGCTGCTCAATTCTCGGGCGAGATTCGGGAGAAGTATCCCGGAAAAGGACTTGTCTATAATCTGTCTCCGTCTTTCAATTGGATGGGCCACGGCTTCAACAACGAGACGTTGAAGTCTTTCATCTGGGATATCGCGAAGCATGGATTCGTTCTGCAATTAATATCTCTCGCTGGACTGCACAGCACGGCTACAATCTCGAATGAGTTGAGCAAAGCATTCAAGGACGATGGAATGTTGGCGTATGTTGATTTGGTACAAAGGCGAGAGAAGGAGTTGGGTGTTGATGTTCTCACGCATCAGAAGTGGAGCGGTGCAGCTTATATTGATGGGATTCTTGGTGCTATCCAAAGCGGAAGTAGCAGCAGTAAGAGTATGGGAGATGGAAATACCGAGGGCCAGTTCTAGATTTTGAACATGGAAGGCGTTAGGGATGGATATAACTGCATACAAAATCGAATTTTCTGTATTCTCTCGCAAGGACGAGATGCTTCAATTTCTTGATGCGTTGTGAACTGTTATGGGCCCATAAGTCATTCCTATATTTGGTCCATGTTTTCTTCTTTTCTTCTTTTCTTTTTCATGGTAATTCTCTTCAGCTTCCGCAGTTTAGCCCCTGAGAGAGTAGTTCCTGCGAGGCATCGACCACCATTAATTGTCATTTTATCCCAGCATGTCCTGTCTCTTATTTCAACTGCTCTTCTGACTCTTCATCTTACCCGTTATATATCCTCACCCCCATCGGTGAATGCTTGGTTCTTTCAACAGCCAAAGGAAAGTGGCTGGCTGTATGAGAATCAGGATGTAAGCTGGTGAGCGAGAAGAAAGTTGTTTCGGGGGATTTTGGGTGAGGTAAGAATCGTAAGTTTCTTGAGGCAGGGAAGAGGTCTCGAGGCATGAAATGGTATATTTGGATCGCGATTTTTGATGGGAAGTTTTTCAGCACGTTGGATTATTAATTTCTGCATTTTGTTATATCATGTCAAGAATCCAATTGGGTTGTTCCTCTATACGGAGTGAAAGTTCGGAGTAAGCCTCGTGTTTCTTGCGGAGGCCGAGCACTAGGGAGTAACGCCCCCCTTATGCATACGAGTACGTATATATCCCTGCTCAGAGTTACTTTACAGCCTGATCACACCCTTGTAACGTTACAAAGCATATAAATCTCAACCCAACACACACTCCCCCCATTCCTCCCCTCAGACATATAACAAATCCCCTAATGTCCAGCCAACAAATATCAATCCGTCCCGCCGTAGCGGCAGACATCCCAGCCCTCGCCCGCATCGACCTCCTCGCATTCTCATCCCACCCCCTCCTCACCACTGGTCTCCACTCCACCCCCCGATCCGTCCAACAAGCTCTCTTACTCTCCCGCTGGTCCTTCCACTTCACCCACAACCCCTCCCACCGCTTCCTCGTCGCCACCACCGTGCCCGGCGACGACATCGCCGGTTTCGCAGTCTGGAAGCAGTACACGACGGAAGAAGAACCGGATTGGCTTCCAGAGTTGCCTGAAAGCACGAATTTTGATTTTTGCCAACAGTTTCTCATGGAGAAGGCGAGGATGGAGGAGGAGTATAACATGAAGCATTTTCATGTTCTTGAGTTTCTGGCGGTTTCGCCGGAGTGGCAGAAGCGAGGTGTTGGCGCGAAGTTGATGGGGGCTTTTGTGGAGGATATGGAAGCGCGGGGGAAGGGTGATGGTGATGGTGATGGTAGGAGGGGAAGCTTTATCGTTAGTTCGAGTGAGGGGAAGGCGTTGTATAAGAAATGG